>PVIH01003928.1:0-17258 GCA_004025045.1 Sigmodon hispidus
AAAATTGACCAAAATACACATTTTCTATCAAATGACAACAATATCCTAACTATATATCATTATATATAAAAATATATCTAAACAGATTTATATAAAACAACTTGTGTGTATAGTACAACAAATGTTATGACTATCATAAATAATTAGAGGTAGAAATTGCATTATGGAAATGACAATGCACTTAATACACATCAATGTGTAAAATATTTTAGACAGAGGTAGACACGTGCAAAATAGGGCAATTATACATTCAACTTTGCATCAATATATATTATCCCAATCAGACATACAGATTATATGGTGGAATGATCTCTGTATGATGAAAATAAATAACTGTTTAGACCCATGCAGGGCACCATAGAAGTGGGTGGAGAATCAGAGGCAGCCAGGTAGGAAGAAGGGGTGGAGTTTACTAGTCGCCATCTGTCCCCCGAAGAAGAAACATGTAGGAATTCAGGTGAGCCACGGGCTGCAAGCCATGTGGTGGGTAGATTCATGGAAATGGGTTGATTTAAGAAGAAAGAGCTAGCTAATAATGTGCTTAAGATATGGGCCAAACAGTATAAAGTATATAAGCGTGTAATTCATTTCTTTTGAGAGACAAAAGCCGCAGGCGCACAAACCAGATTCCAAACCACTGGCGCCACACGTGCACCAGGTCATAATCCTGCAGCCCCAAACAGGCCAAAAAAAACTTACTACAACACTGCATGATTTAGGTAAACAATTTAATGAAACACATCATTAACATGCTTGATCCTAGGCACATGTCAGATCCAAGCACCTTCCACAGACTGATTGATTTAGTACATTATACAGGGGGATGAGTATACTTAGTTCTTTTTCTTTTCTATCTTACTGAAAAATTTTTTTCCATACAGTATATTCTCATTATGGTTTCCCTCCCCCAAACTCCTATCAAATCCTCCATATATCCCCTCCCATCCAAAATTCACCCTTTTCCCCTCTTTCATTAAAAAGCAAACATAAAAGAAATAATAATAAAATTTAAAACAATAAAATAAAAAGATAAGATAAAACAAAAACAAATAACATGGTACAGGACAAACAAAAACAAAAGAAAAAGAGCCCAAGAAAAAGTGCAAGAAGCACATACTTTTTGTAAAAGCTGAGAGACACATGTTCATACTCGCAGGAATCTCATGAAAACATAACACCAGAAACCATAATGTATACATACACACAAAAAAAAACCTATAAGGAAAAAAATTTTAAAAAGCATCATGAGACAAAGAGCCCACAAAAATGCCATTACATTTGTATTGTGTTGTCCGGTGACTGCTTGGCTCGGGGCCTGCAGCTGTAACCCTGCCAGTATCTTTAATCCCAATGATAATAAGTAGACAGCACTTACACATGGTTTAAGTGCTTGGAGAAGTAATATGACTGAGTGCTGTTGCATACCATAATAATATGGTAATATTATAGCAAAAAAATTGTCAGAAATTTTATTTACCCCCTCAAAGTTATAAAAATGGCATTTATTAGAGCGGGGACTTGATTATAGGGCATTGAATGTGAGTCATACTCTTTTGAATTTCTATATTAGATTTGCTGTTATCCTTGGACCTAAGGTTTCCTTCAGCCAATTGTGCATAATGCTTTTGTGACTGGATTACTTTAAGATTAAAATTACATAAGACCTCTTCATGTGATTTTAGGAAGTTTATTATAGTAGACATGGCATAGATTGGGAACAGATTGAATTGTGAATGTAAGCTTCACAATTTGTTGGTCACATCAGCAGTGGAAATGTAGTTAAATCTTACCAAGAAAGATAATGTTTAAGAGAGCCTTGCTCATCGACAGCCTTTTATCTTCACTGCATGTTTATTGTTATTATTTATTAATATTTTAGCCAATTAATGAATCAAAAACTATGGTATAACCAGATAGAGCCTCAGAGCAGAATGAAAGTGTGTTGTATATTACGTTGAAAAAGCCACACTCAGAAAAGATGATTATTACATTTTCTCTCATTTGTGACTCAGAACCACGTGCTGCATATTGTATGACATGAAGTCATAAGAGAGACATAGGGGGAGGAGATTGGTAGGAAGAAAAGAGAGAGAGTTGGGGAGGGTTTGGGATGAGTATGATCAGATCACGTGATTATTGGAAGGAAACTGTTTTTATGAAACCAGTTAGTGTATGCAAAGAATAAATGCTGTTTTTTTTTTTTTAATAAATAAGGAAACTAAGACTTGGGAAACTGTCTTCTCTTAAGACTTTTATAGCAAGATCTTTATATGTAATAATAAATGATGGTAGTGATAAATTTCAACCTTTAGAAATCTATCATCCTGAAAATATTCAAAACTTATGTTTTTATACTTAGTAGCCCTTCTTGAACTGAAATTAGTGATGACTACAGGTCAGTTTAGTGCTACTGTGTGTGTTACCTAGAACTGTCTACAGCAAAGTATATTTTGACTCTCACTCGGCCACTCACATTTTGGCAAATGTCACACATTCTTCAACTGAGTGAGCAAAAGGGATGGATTTGTAGAGACATAAAGTCCTTCACTTACAGTTTCACAGTTAGAAAGAACTTGTAGTTTTGCTTTTTTTTTCATGGTAGGATGATTGCTACTATAATCCTACATCAGCTGATAAAGCACTAGATATTTATTTGCTAAGAAATTGAATATTTCAAAGTAAATAATGTTAAGTGGCATTTTAAAAATGACAGCATTAAACACATGCTAGACAGCAATAGTGTACAGATGTTCATTAATGTTCACCAGAAATAAAAGGTCGTTATAATTATGTCTAACGAACTCTATAATTTAAGGACATAGATGTTAAAGGTCACTAGAAATATGGGCCTGAAAAATCCCATATTTATTGAATAGTTCTTTGTAGATAATGAAAGGTTAAAATTTGAGTTGAAACATAAATGAAGATTTGCATAGGAAAGCATTTACTAGAGAGTAATGACACATGTTAGGCTAGAATTAACTGTTCCAGGCAAAATTAAGTTGAAGACAGTTGACAGATGGTTTGAATAATGGTATAACTGGTAGGTTTTAGCTAGTGTGTCATTAGTTCTTAGAACTTTGAGTAAATAAGAATCATCCAGAAAAATGGACTAAAGTGAAGTTTCTTAACGCCTACCCATCAATATTTTCTTTCTACTGATGCAAGTGAGGCCAGGGAATATACAGTCCAGAGCAACCTCGGGTCAATCTACCTGACCTGTCGTTTTGTTGCATGCTGTCCATTCATTACAGTTTCAGGATCTCTTCTAGTTGAGAAAATGAAAAGATTTTACACTGGAGGCTGGGGACTTAATCGTGCACAGGTGGATAGGATGGGCACTTGTCATCATTGATGGCAGTAGTGGCAGCAAAGGGGGGGCAGGATATAAACATCTCAGGACCTGTTTTAAATAAGCAAATATTCCCCAACATTAATGATGGTAGAACTTGGTATAGATCACATATTTGATGTCATCTACACCAGTACGTAGTTTGAACTTATCAAACATGTGCAAAACAGGTAGGCAGGCTCATAGAAATGTGAGGAAAGCTGAAGGGAACCTCTAGTGCTGTGTCCTTCCTTCCTTCCTTCCTTCCTTCCTTCCTTCCTTCCTTCCTTCCTTCTTTCCTTCCTCTCCTCCCTTCTCTCTCTTTCCTTCCTTTCTTTTTTCTCTCTCTCCTTCCTTTCTCCCTCCCTCCCTTCTTTCTCTCTCTGTCTCTCTCTCTCTCTGTCTCTCTCTCTCTCTGTCTCTCTCTCTCTCTCCCCCCATCTCTGTGTTATTTCTACTTTTGGACTGGAAACACAACCCATGCCTCTATACATGCTAGGAAAGCATTTTAGCCACATCTAATATGTTGCCCCGTCTTACACATATTTTAGAAATGCTGATGGAAGTACTTGTTGTGTGGCATTTTTCAAATTAAAATCAGTTAAATAATTAAAAATAAAAATAAATAAAAATTTGAGACTATCTTATAATTCCTAATAACCATTTTTCATGAGGACACAGCAGTGCAATTATATCAACTCAGATATATTCACACACTGAATGGTATCAAATTTACTTCCAGTAAGACATGATCATCACTCATTTCTTCTTTTGTTAATTTTTACATATAATATACAGCTTCTATAGAAAGTATTATATTGTAAAGGTATTAACATTCATCAGAAGATCCCCTTTTAAATTTAATTTATGAGCATTTCATACATGAAAATTGCATTATTTCCCCCTTCCACCCACTTTTTTCCATGGCCCCTCCTCAAGATCTTGGCCCGTTTTTTAATTAGTACTGTTATGCTGAGTCAGTTTCATGTTACTTATATGTATACGTGTTTAAGCTGACCCCTTGGGATTTGATGATCTGGGGTTTATCCCTGAAGGAAACTTACTGTTTGTCTCTCAGCAGCCACTGATTTTCTGTAGCTCCACCTAGGGATGAGCATGGCGATCTTTTTTTTCGTCTAAATTGCCATTTCAACTGATGCTTTTATGAGGATCTAATTCAGGCAAAGATATTGTTGAGATTTCATGTATGCAACTTCTTTGTCAAGTCTAGTAGCCACAATCTCATACTCATAGCAGGTCTCCTGATCCTTTGCTCTTACAGTCTCCCATGCTGTTCCCTATATAGATACACCAGTTGAATCTAAGTACCATCAAGTCACTTCTCTGTATTTTGACATTGTGTATGTCTAAAGTAGCCTCCATCTGCTCCAAGACCTTTTATGACAAGAAATGAGAGCTACATTTATCTCTGTACATAAGTGCTGAGAATGCCCTTAGGAATTTTATTGGTATAGGAAAAAAAATGATAGTAGCTGGTTCTTCTTTAGGGTGTGTGACCTCTCTTGATATGGGTAGTTGGTTAAGTTTCCAGTACCAGGCATGAATTCTCTTCTACTATTTAGTATCTTAAGCTCAGTTATACAATTGCTTTTTGCCACTAAGATGTAAGTGCCACTATTGTACTCTTAGGGATATCTTACTATGTTGGTCATATTGGACTTAACAAGTTTCACAGCTGAGTAAGACTCTTTGTTGCTTTTCTTTCTTGACAACTTGAAATAATACCTTCTAATACTGAGAGTTACTCCAAGTGAAGAAATCTTCTGGGTCAGTTTCTACTCTATTTCTTCAAGCATATTATATCTTCTGCAATAGGGTCTATCTTTAAGGTCTGGGAAGCAACCCAATCCAATTGCAGAAGAGAAACTGATGTGGAAGACTGTATTATTTTGGAGTCTACTGGACTATCCATACCAGCAACTGGAAGGGAGGCCTCTAGGCCTTGTACTGGGTATACTGTAATCTGTGGCTTTGTGGGATAGCATTATTACACTAGATGGCATTAGCTCCATTAAAATATATATTCATATATGTATGTATATATAATATTATTTTAGGGAAGATTTAAAGTAATATATTTCCCCCAATGCTTTTTAAGAAATCTTTAGTACTGTTTGTTTCTCCCACCTCCTGAGTTAGAAAAAAATAACTTCTCTTATAAAATACCACTGTTTACAAATCAAATCCTTTCTAAATTACTCCCAAAATGGGAGGAAGTGTATGTGTTCTCCAGCTCCTCCAACATTAGAACGGACCATCTTCAAGATCCAAACAAGGCTCCAGCTTTCCGCAGGATATCACAAAACTTCCTGGCAGGGACTTTTAAACAAGTTGAGAAGTTTTATAAGATAAAAATATTTTTTCAGTTGACTTGACAACCATGTACAATGTTAGTGGAGAGTTTATTTGCCCAAGGCTTTTTGTCAAAATGAATTTAAACTGAGATTATTAAAATATAGTTCAGTTGCGCAGCATGCGGAGAGGTGTTACTAATGTCTTACTTTGAAACAATTTTCCACGCTGTGTACGCTACATAGTTACGGAGCTGTGTATATATAGAGATGTGTTTCTGCTAAAGCAAAGAAACATAAAACAAAGAAACCTCAGAACACAAATCATTTGCTAAAATGAAGTTTGGTCCAGAAAGAGAAGTCCCAGTGTGGGGTGGGTCAGAAAAGTCTGTTTGAGCACTGGACATAAGGATGTGCATGTAAGTCACATGTCCTGCCTTGACCTGAGACTTGACCTCCAAGCTGTCCTCATCTGTAAAATAGTAGCCATTCTAATGGGAACATTATGGAACTATTATGAAGGGTAAATGATATCATTGCAATGACTAATACATTGACCGGCACAGATAAAGTTTAACAACTGTTTTATTTCAAAGCTGTAGAACCAGGACTTAGCAATGTTTCCTGATGACTCCAGATATCCCAATTTTTTGATAATCTGTTCTGATATGAATCATACAGTAAATGTTAACTTTCAGTAACTAATAATTCCATCATCAGCTCTTTCCATGGCTAAAGCTAAGTTCTAATGTGATAACCAGGTTCCTGGAGGGAAAATGATCAACAGAATAAGAGGCTGCCCTCTTCCTCAACTGGAAAATCACATCATTCCCTAGGAAGCGGACAAATGGTTAAGTCTTGGAAATTAAATCTCCCAAATGGATACATTACTTAAGAGGTTTTATTGTTACGTTTGTAGAATGCCAACATTTGTGCATGAGTCTAAAGACTGCTTCAGCGGGATTGAAGAATTAATCATATTCCATATGATCAGTCAGTGGCTGTTAATGAAAAGGGTTTCTAATGAGCAGGCAGCTATGGACAGAGAAAAATTATCATAAAGACCACATCTTCAGTTTTTCTGTTGCCACAATAAGTTATATTCAAATATTTAATTTTTATATTTTTATTTTGGTTTTAGAACAAGTTTAATTGTAATCACCCAGAACCACTTTGAAGAAAATTCTAACTTAGTATTTTAAACTACAATATAAATGTTCTTGGAAATTTTCATTAAGAAATTACTTTGTATTTAGAACAAAGTCAGATGAAATAGAATATTGCACTATCATGCCATTGTTGGAAACTTTGCATATATTAGACAAACCTTTCTCTTTCTGCTTTTACAAGGTCAACACTAGTCATGAGTGATTACATTAAAATCCTGAGTTTGAGAATTTATTAGACATTATAAGAGTTGTGTTCTTATATTTATGGTTGTGAGCCTAGCCTTTAATGGCTGAGCCATCTCTCCAGCCCAAGAGTTGTGTTCTTAAGGAGAAGAGATTCTGCTTGAGCTATGTAGTTTGAACTCTAGATGCCAGACATTTCAGGATCCTGGAGGATAACTATAATTGAAAATGTATAATACAACTTAGAAAATATTGAACATTAGTCTTCACAAAAATCCTATGATAAGATAAATCAATATGCAAATAGACTAAAGGCTAGCAAAAGTCTTTTAGCAACAATCTGAAGATGCCTTGAATATTAACTATAATTTATTTGGCCAAAAGCCTTGAGAAAGACACCTTGGAGGTGAAGGATAAGGGATGGACTGCCTTCTTAGTGCCCAGTGTGTGATGGCTGATTGCAACCTTACAAATCATTGGCCATCTCCTTCCTTCTCTCCAACTGTAGGCAAATCTCCACTACCTCAATATGTAGTTATTTCTAAAACATAGGGTTACTTACAAGGTGCTAAAAGCCCTTTTGTTCATTTTGACAAGGATTTTTATGTTCAATATGGTTTGGTCATTCAGTAATTTTTAAATGTAGAAACTACTTTCTCTTTTCACTTTGTAGGAGTGAGACAGCCATGTTTAGCATAGTTATTATGGATACTACCTGTCCTCATCTTCTTAAGGGAAAGGCCTATAGATTACATAGTTACTGTGAACACTTCTAGTCTGCATATTATTAGGGAGAGACCTGAGGAGCAATAATTACTTTGGATACTGATTGTCCATCCCCATGTTCTTAGAGGGAGGACGTGTGGAATATCTGGTAATTATGGAAGGTCTCTATCCCCATGTTTGTGGGAATTTGAACTGTGGAACATGTACTTACTGTGGAAGGCTGTTGTCTTCATGTTCTTAGGAGTGAGTCCTGTAGGGCACATAGTTTCTGCGGAAGCTCTGTGTTCCCGTGCTGTAGCTGAGAGTCTTGGGAAGCACATTAGTTATTGGTGTCACTGATTCCCTCCCTCTCTTCCCCCCTCCTTTCTTTCTGTCCTTCTCTTCCTCTCCTTATTTTGTTGTTTTGGTGTTGGTTTGCTTGAAACAGGGTTCCCATAAAAATATTTAGTGTCATGTTTACACTAAAAATATTTTGTATCAAGACAGAAAAGATGAAAGGGTCCCATGTGTTACATATATATTGAGCACAGGAAATACTATATAATAGTGAATTACAAGAAAGTAAGACACATAGTTGAAAAATTTCAAGTTACCTTTAATAAATGAAATGGGAAAATTTGAAGAGTCTGGATCATCTGAAAATTGCTTTAGTGGGAGAGAAGAAGGTAGATTCACGCTGAAGTCAACTTTTATTATAAGTCCTTTCAGAGTGGTGACATAGAGGTAAATGAGAGAGAATGTTAGTAAAACATCCCAAGGAGACTACCATACTAAGTTTCCATTGTAAAAATATTTTATAATCTCTGGTAGGTGGCAATAGGAATAGAAAAGAGATAACGGTTGTGAGAAATAGTAAGGGACTTTACTGGACAAGAGTTTTCCCCAAACACAGTGACTGTTCAGGTGTAGGAGGGCCAAGGATTGGTGTGGCGATAATTTGGGATACGGTCACTAGCTGAACTGTATCCAAACACCAGATGAAAATGAGGACAGGTCTAAATAAAAGTTTCAGAGAGGAAAAAATAAGTTAAGTCCTATTGAAAATGGTTCAAATGTAATTATTTGGAGATAAGCCAGATTTTCAGAGTAGGCTATGTACTTAAATTAACAGATTTATGATTCAATAGGAAGGATAATGATGGCGAAGAAGTTTTCCAAAAGATATTTGTGTTATTTGAGGTGTCTGGGAGAATGTGAAGTTGTGGAGCAGATGAAGAAAACATTCCAAGAAGTTAGGAGTTCAGTTTGGTTTTGTTTGACTATGAGAAACTTCATGTTTAAAAAAAAAAAATTACTTCAGGCAAAGGCAAGAATCCAATGAGGTTGAATGAAAATTTGCTAATTTTTTTATTCATATAAGCAATGCAAAAGTATGTGTACAGAAAAGTTTCTCATATGCATGTAAGCATGCATCTTGACTATATATGTTGGAAAATATTTTCAAAGTACATTATTTATTTTAAACATGGAAGATAAAATTTTAAAAAATTATAATTTGAAATCCAATCTTATTTTTAAGCTAATTTCTCCCAATCAAAATTTCCCATTGGATATTTTGATTGGAATACCACTGTAGTAATAAAAGATATAAAAATAACTTTTGTTTAATATGAATCTTTTTTAATTATATTCTAAATCAGCATGGGCATCAACCATGACAATGACCACCCATCATGTGCTGATGGTCTTCATATCATGTCTGGTGAATGGATCAAAGGACAAAATCTTGGTGATGTTTCATGGTCCAGGTGTAGCAAGGAAGATTTGGAAAGATTTCTCAGGTACATGTATCATTAATTACTTTTTCAATGTGAATATTTATGTGTTCTTGATGACTGCCAACCAGTAGTGGCAATATGACAAGGCAGAAAGGCCATCAAACAGAAGAAACAGAGCATTTGATTCTTCCTGGCTCTTTCATTGACCAACCCATGAAGTAGAACATATCTTTTATCTTATGTGTTGTTGTTCTCTTATATCTCAGATTAAATGATGGGCCAGAGGATCTGAAAGGTAGAAAATAGCTATAATCATGGAAATCTGTCACTGAATGTAGTTGCCTGTTCAGTGTTAGAAGTAACAGGTTCATTGAGCATTAGGCAACACAGCTGTTAGCACATGGAATTCCTTAAATGAGTGGTTCTCAACCTTTCCAATGCTGTGACCCTTAAATACAGCTCCTCATGTTATGTAGATTTCCCCACCCATCACATTATTTTTATTGATACTTTACAACTGCAAATTTGCCACTGTTGTGAATCATAATGTAAATATCTCATATTCAGGATATCTAATACATAACCTCCAAGGGGGTCATGACCCACAGATTGAGAAACATTGTCTTGAGCGACCTTCCACTTTTCCTACTTTTCATTTATGGTGCTTCTAGGTTGTAAATGTTTTTTCCAGTAGAAAGCAATTCTAGCCTCTCTGGCCCATAAGACTTTTATGGCAAGTCTTTTACACCTCTATCAAGAGTAACAGTTAGCTTCTCTCTAGCCAGTAACAGAAATGAAACATACTGATGTTGTTCTGGTTTTTGTCTTGAAGTGCTTGTACTTCTTCTGTGCCTTTGACAAAGGATCAGGTCTAGGTGGCTTGAGAATCAGTAAGAGATATATTTAAGCTCTCCACACATATAAAAGAGGAATCCATGGATACCTGCCTAGTTCAATCACCACAAAGATGAAATCTATTCATTTTTTTCAGATTCTTTAAATAGGGGATACTATTATATTTTAAAGAATAGTATAGTATAATGTTTATTTGGATTAGCTCATATGTGCAGGGATGTGTGATCATTCTCTTGGTGATGAGTAACCTACCAGTGACTAAGCTTCCAAAGGAGAGTAATTTTTCCTCCCTCAGTAGCATCAGTTGTCAATAGTTTCTCTGATGGTGAGTCCCCGGGGCTCCTCCCCCATCCATAGTGGAAATATCACTGTCTTGGATATGGGGTCTTATTCAGGTAACTCCTGTAGTTGTAAGTCAATGTATGCAACACTTATATCATGACCAGAACTCAATGTTTCACAGCCTCCACTGACTACTGACTCTTGCCTTCTTTTCTATGAAGCTGCTCAAAACTTGGATCATGTGATGTCCATATGATGGTAGAAACCCATCCACAGCTGAGTACTTAGAATTACTTCAATCTGTCACTTGGACTCTGCTTCTCCTACTCTGGGAGAAGCAGGGACATTTGTAAGGAGGTAGTGGTGGAGGATATGAGCAGTATATATTATGTGAAAGTATAAAACCTTCAGAGAATAAATTTTTATTTAAATGTATAGTGTTTATTATATGCCTATATCTCTTATTCTAAAATTTGATCAAAAGGGGAGTGTGTACCTGCTCATTGTCATGACAGCAGTGGATGACATTCAGAGCACTAATTACTTGAAAACACTGTCAGCAGTTTCATCCGTTGACTGCAGTATGGTTTATTTAGCTTGATCTGGAAGAACATGCAAGATTTGTATGGCTGTCTTCATATGTCAGGACCATGATCAGATTAAATGTCATATCAAAAATGGAAGCTATCTCACAATGCTAACTACAGGAATAGTCTGACTATTAATATTCATTAGAAAATGATTTCTTTAAATCCTAAAATGGGTCTTATTTGATGCTTAGAGCAAGCTATTCTCCGAGTATGAGCTTATCTATCTTACAAATGCATAAAATCATGTAACATCATAGACAATTTAGAACAGCTGAACTGATTCTTATGGACAGTGTTTATAATCAAAATATTGTTAACTTGAAAAGCATTGTTATTATTAGGATTGACTTAGCTGATTAACAATAAAATAATCTCATATGCAGAATTTTTTTTAAGCATTCAGTGCCAGAGCTACAAAGTAGAAATGTAATTTATTAAGAAGCTGTTTCTTCTTTATAAGTAATTGTAATGACTTTTTCATTAACTTTAAAATTTTAATGTTTCTGCATGTTAATAGGTCAAAAGCCAGTAGCTGCTTGCTACAGACAAATCCACAGAGTCTCAGTTCTGTGCTGGTTCCTTCAAAACTGCCAGGGATGTCGTATACGGCAGATGAACAGTGCCAGATTCTCTTTGGGCCTTTGGCTTCCTTTTGCCAAGAGATGCAGGTAAGAGGCAGGAGCAGCTTTCCTTGGTTCCTCACATTCATTCTTTACAATCACTCATTGATGGGGGAGATGACCTTATTTTAGTATGTGCTGGTTACATCACACTAATTATCAAAAGAAATCTCTGACAAAACAGTCTATTTGGACAATTCTACCCCACTCTACACTTACCTGAGTGCCACAAGACTGTTACCTGCCTGCCTCCTTCTTGCCCATCCCATTTCAAATAGCGATCATAGACTTGAACTACTCACTCTGAAACCCCTGCTGTTTTCTCTGTACTTTGCAAGTGAAAGTTTTAAGGCATGGTCAATTAATAAGTATGTAAAAAAAAAAGACTAAATTGAAGAGGAAAGACCCAGAATTTATTTCATAAAACACACTGAAGTCAGGCAACTGACAGCTATTTATGTTATGCCAGAATAATGCTTCCGTTTTAAAATGTAGTCTGTTATAATTGTTACCTGGGTAAAATGCATGGATATGTAGTTGTGGTAGACGAGTCACTCATCATTAAACATAGTGTTAAAAATTATTTCTTATAAAAGCAAAATTTTGGGGGGGGCATTTTTAAACTGAATGATCACTGTTCCCAGTAAAACCTTCTGCTTTTCGGTTTGCTTAGTTTATATTGTTATTTGTCATAAACTCTCTTGGATTACTATATTGTCATTTTTTTTTAATCTCTGAATTTATTTGCTTAGGGGATTTTTTCCAAAGGAATTCTGTTTCTCAGTATCCTATTTTAAATTAAACATTGCTCAAATAAATTGTTTAGAGCTTTAAGTATCCAGATGCTCTCTCTCTCTCTCTCTCTCTCTCTCTCTCTCCCCCCTCTCTCTTTCTCTCTCTCATAAAAACTATTTATTCTATTGCATTTTTAGCTTCCACAGTGACACCTTTCCTGTTGAAAGGATCTAGTCTATATCTAGGCTTCATCACATGTTTTTAATTAAGGAACCAGAGTACTGAAATAATCTTAAATATAGATTCTCTTGCAAGTTCAGTCTTCTGTGCTAGCTGAAGCCAGGCACAGTCAGCATCTTTGTGAATGAACAGTGGAGTAGGACAGTAAAGCTTTATTGGCAAAGAGAGTTGGCCAGTCTCCAGTGGTTTACCAAACTTGGCTTTAAGAGTTCAAAATGTAAGCACTTAATATCTAATCTACCTAGATTAAGTGTGGTCCCTTTTCACTTGGATTATAGAAACAGACAATATGCAGTCAATATCCATTCTGCTTTGTGTTGTAGTCATCATATATGCTAATCTGTTCACACTCTAAACCACAAAACAGTGTTACAAATTCTCTGTAAACATCTGTATGCAATGATTAAATAGAACTCTTTAGCTCAGATATTTTACCCTTCTTGCTGCTCTGCCTTATGTATAAAGAGAAAGTCTGTCCTTTGATTTCATTTCTCATGTTGACTTCTTTTATTTGGATTTTGCTCATGATAAATTTCCCTTCATCTGAAAATGTCTTTTCACATTAAAATATATTTCACTATATACAGTGTTTGACTGGCATTTGCTTTCCTGCCTTTTCTGGGGTCTTTTGTGCCTGCACTTCCTCCTTATCTATGTCTTTTGTGAAGTTTGGTAAGAAGTGCGTAGTCATCATTATTTTGAATACATTTCTGTGTCTCCACTTGTGTTTTCCCCCTCCCCCGATGAAACTATGTCTCATCTCAGGCTCTAATGGTTTCATTTTTCTTTAGAAAGTATCATATTTTACCAGTTTTTCCCATATTACTAGCATCAAATTCTGTAGTAGAAACTGTAATCTTTATAGCAAGGATTAGCAGTGTATTCTGGGGAGGAGGTAGCTGCCAGAATTCTAACATAAAAATCTCATGGAGTGTAGCCATGAATTTGTGTTCACAAATTTTCTGTGTCTGTGATCAGACCACAATGGCAGCATTAAACACAGGCTTTATGACCCTAAGGCATTAAATATATACTGTTTGATCTATACTATATACTATATTTCTGATCCTGTTGTCAAGACTAGATTAAAAAAATAGGATGATTGGTTTCGAGTTCTTTATTATTACTTTTCTTTTTTTATTTTGGTAGTCAGTTAATTATATTTAAATTGGAAACTTTGTATTGTCGGCTATAGGTCAGGCTTCTCCTGCCTTAAACAGCATTTATAATATAATGTGTGTATTAATTACATTCAGTGTCAGTAACAGATTCTTTTAGTCCCCTTCCATCTGGAGTTAAATCATTACTGGTAGACACTTTGACCACCTTGGTTCTGGATTTACAGTGTCATATTTTTCACTATCATTCCAGCAAACTTGATGCTAGGCTATGACCATGGGCAGTGCTTTTGTCAAAAGTGTAAAGAAAATTAACTTGCTTTGTGCTGATTTTTCTCAGTTTGTGTTCTCTCCCCAGAGCACTGGGAAATTGCTTTCTGGAAACATAACCTGAAGAGAGATTTTTTTAAAAAAAAAACTCCAATTTGTTTCTCTTGCAAATATTATAAATATTTTTCTTTTCACATTCTTCTCTTTATTGCTTCATTAAGCAGATACTGGCTGTTCAGTTAATTTCATTGACTTTCTTCACACTTGCTGATGTGGGTTTGGCCGAAGAGTCCTTTGCTGCTTACAGCTCTATTAACTGGTTGTGTGAGTGCCCTGCATTTTTCTTACCAAACTTACTGAACGTCTGTTGCTAGTAATCCTGAAACACATGAAGAGAGCTGAAAGAGAAAATGGCAAACTTATTTCTCCAACAGAGGCACAACTGTCTATCAATGGCAAACATTTCCCGGGTGCAAGTGAGCTAAATCCATAGTTTTGCTTGCCACTAAAAGAAGCTTTACAGTTGAAGACTTAGCATCTAATGACTTGCCTTCAGTTGTTTCCTTTCTTGGATTTCCCATCATTTTCTTGGGCTTTCTATATAGCATGGCTTTCGGTCCTCAGCAAACATATCATATTCTATTTTTCTATGAAATAAACATCACAAATAAATGTCCCATGTACACAGTTGAACAGATTTGTGTTTGCTTGAATGGGTCTTGAAGGAAATTTTAGTTCAGTAGTTTAGGTCGACAGTTTTTTGTGCATGCATTTATGTTTTGTTTTAGCTTATTGAATGTAGAAGCTATTCATGTCCTTGCATTTGTTTGGAATGTTTGCTTTGATGTACCCTGTATCTTGAAAGAAAACCATCACTGTTAATTTGAGTTTTTATTTTCGATATTTTCATAAATTTAAAGGATTATATGCTGAGATTTTAGTGGATTAATATGTTGGCCAACAAAAAGAGTCAGGTGGTAAAGGCACTGACAACCCAGGTTGACACACTGACCTCAATTCCCAGCAACCACCAATGGAAGGGGAGAACCAAGTACCACATCCATGTAAGGGTCCCACCCCATACAAGTCAATGAATATTTTTGAATAAATAAAAATAAATTATAGAAGGAATGTTAACACGCATGTTTTATGTGACATAAAAAACAAAGGTTTATAAGTAATTTTTGGACTTGATTACATTATTCAAATCCCTAATATTAAAATAGGAAAAAAATACTTGTGCATTGGGCACTATATGTTTGACTGATTGCTCTATACAGCCTGTATTTAAATTTAAACTTAAAATATAGCAATCACTAATATTACTTTTTAAAATTGTAGTCTAGTATGGACATCCATTGGATTATATGTTGAGAAGTATAACTTTCTACTCTTTTCTGTAGAGAGCTTATGTGGATTAAGAGTCTAAATTTTTTAAAATGATTCATTTGAAGACTAGAGATGTTCATAAGAGGACAATCAGTCTTACCTGGAAGCTAATTTCCTTTCCCTTTTAAATGCGTAATGCATTGTTTGTGTGTATGGCTAAAAAAATAAAGCCTATTTGTAATAAATACTCAAAGTCAATTAAATGTTTGAAAGGAATTTTTTCACTCCAAAATTATACCACAGATATTGCTGACTATTAGTGTTTAGATATTTCATAAAATCTGTTGGAGGTAGTAAAATTCTTTTAACTGAAAAACTTAAGTCCATAATTTGAGTTAAAAAATATGGCTTATTACTGTGTAACCTAGAGAATGCTTTGTTTTAGTGTCATATCCTATGAACTCTTTAGAGAAGGCTGACTAAGAAAAGTACTAATCTCACACATCTGATACATTCCATCTTTAAATGTTAGAAACGTCTACACCATTTTTTCACTTGCTTTAGAGAGATCAGCTTGAAGTGAACTGACATTCTTCAGAAGACCGAGATAATAGGTTACTCAACATAGACCTCTAGACCTGCAGAACAGAAGGTTTTCAAGAGACCCTCTCTGCATGATTTATTATACCTGGTTGTGCTTATCTTGAAAAGCTGCCAAGTTTTCTGTTTATCTTCTAAGTGTCCCAAGTGGGCATTGATTAGAGCACCTGCTGTCTTGAAAAGTTAACTGCTCACAGTTGAAGGTCAGCACTTAGACCACCAACAGTGCTCAGCTCTGAAATGATGGGATAGAAGATTTGGTCTTTGGTTGACTGATGAACCTAACTCATTTTTGTTTGAATAGCAGTAAAACCATTGTTTGGTGGGATTGTAGCATTTGACTCTTTACTCACAAGAAAAAAGTCATAAAGAAGAACTTGAGAGAGATAAAATATTTAGGAATTAATCTTATAAAGCCTGAGATATATTCATTTTATGTATAAATGAATCTGCAGAGAGCATTTGGGGTTTTCAAGAAACTAAAATTTCATAAAGCCTTAAGATTATTCATTCTTTAAAGTAACTTCCTGGATGAATATTTGAAGAAGAAATATGCACAAGGATTGGGATAAATTATACTCAAAATAAAGTAGGAAATATTTATATGAAATACTTTGAAGTGAGTTTTTTTTTAACAGAAGAAAAAAAATGAACAAATTACATGCCTTTCCCAGTAGACTAGATCTTTAGGAAATTTACAAATAGTTCATAAATCTGAATCTTAAGCACAGGAAAATAATGCTTTAGAAGTTTTAAAGAAATAGCATTAGAATCATAATAAATTAGTTTGAGATATTAACTTATATATGTTTGCCAGTATGGTTAGTGGTTCCAGTTGTATGGTAACCTTAATCTCGGGGCAATCCCATCTGCTGTACATAAAACATTTACAGTGAGCTCCTTGCAATAACTTTTAACTCCTCAGCTCTCCAGCTGTTGGTTACTGGGGTCCTCTTTTGTACTTACATGGTATCCTTAGTCCAGCCTTGTCCTTCCCCAACTCCTTTGGGAGAAAAGACTTGTACCATTATTACATGCACACAGGCAGCATACAGTGCTAATTACCTATCTCATCTGCCTCTTCACTCCCTTCTTATCTCCAGTCCTCTTCATTTAGGTGCTTCACGTTGAATTGTGAAGACTCTTTCTACATTTGGGAAGAATTGACTTGGTCTTTAGA
>PVIH01003928.1:17358-150087 GCA_004025045.1 Sigmodon hispidus
TATTGGCCAAAGAGAGAGATGTTTCTATTTTATTGGTCTTCGTAGTAGGGGCATCCGTATTGGCAGTAGGAAAACAGAGGACAGTGCGGGGGGGGGGGGGGGGAAGAGAACTAGAAAGCTCACCATTCAAATTCGCAGCACCAGAGGGAAATTTTGTGCTTTATTGTGGAGAGGTATTCTTAATGAAGTGATCATGCAACAAAGAGGGGCTTAAGCACCTACAACAAAATCATGCTGCGCAGTAAGGAAATGGGGAGGAAAGAGGGGCATCTGGGATGCAGCTGAAGGGACTGGCTTCTGAAAGGGGAATTGAAATCTTACTACTTAGGAGAATACAGAGGGGATGATTGTCTGTGGCTAGGACTAATCCCAAAACTTTGATAGTGGGAAGAAGATAAAAAGTAATTTTTCTTCTTTACTTTTTACAGTCTTTTTAAAGTTTACATTTCTTTTTTTTACTGGGGTCCTCTTTTGTACTTACATGGTATCCTTAGTCCTGCCTTGTCCTTCCCCAACTCCTTTGGGAAAAAAAAGACTTGCACCTTTATTACATGCACACAGGAAGCATACAGTGCTAATTCCCTACCTCATCTGCCTTTTTTTCCTTTTCCTTAGAAGTTATTTTATTCATCCCATGTCTAGTCACATGATATTAATGGTTTTTAAAGAAATTCGTTTAACCTTTCACTGGAAGTTTATTGCATTCCACAGGTTTAAAAAATGTATTGATGCATAAGTAAAAATAACAGATGATGGATGGATATCTACATAGAGTTATGTATGGGTCAAGACCATGTGTATCAACTATGCTGGGTGTGTATAAGAAGGCATGTGCATGAAGAGGTGTTGGGAAAGGAGGGTTAATGAGTGACACAATTGGAAAGGCATAAGGGCTAGAGCTATGGCATAATAGTAAGGTTCCTCCCAAGGATGTTCAAGGTCATGGGCCATACTACAGAAAGTTTCATTTTTTCAACCTGGTTCCTCTGCAGGCATAAATGTTATATTCTTAGCTGAAAATTTGCTGCTACCAGCTACATAATTTTATAAATCCCTCTGTGATTTATCAAAAGGTTTTTTAAAGATTTAAATTAAGGTTTATTAAACAGAATTTCAGTGGTTACATATGAAGTTTCTAACTCTCTAGACAATCTATGTATTGTTTTATCTATATTTAATGTTAAAATTACACAAAGTATTTTCACTCAAAAATATTTTTCACATTGAAGTAAATGAAATAACTGACTTAAACTGAAAGCTGTAGACCATTCCCCTTCTGATATTGTGTCCTTTTTGCAGCATGTCATCTGTGCTGGTCTGTGGTGCAAAGTAGAAGGTGAGGCAGAGTGTAGGACCAAGCTTGACCCACCAATGGATGGGACGGACTGTGACTCAGGCAAGGTGAGTCACTTACACTGCATAGAGAAAGTAGAGCTAGTACATGAAGTAGGAAACTTACACTTTGTCCAACACCTACACACACATCCATCTTAGTATCAGTCAGATCATTTCAGTATGTTACAAATGTTCATATTTCATCGATTTTCAATTGTAATTTTTATATTTTTATGGTGTATGTTTTGATTATTATAATGTTCCCAGTCTGATACAAATATTACTTTCCCCCAAAAGTGAATTCATGTTCTTTCATTAGTCAAATAAACAGAAATAAAATAAACAAAGATAACATCAATGATAAAATTTCTCAGAGCACTGATAAATTCTTTAATTGTCATCTTTTTTTTCTTCAGGAGTTCAGCTTCACAGAGACTGATCAATAATTTTCTTTCTGTGGTTGTGTTGTATTTTTCTGGTTTTGGTACCAGGGTTATACTGGCTTCATAAGAAAAATTAGAAAATGATTGTTCTATGGCTTCTATATGACATAATTTGAATATGTTAATGTTTGTTTTATTTGAATATCAGGTAGAATTTTATACTGTAATCATCTGCTACTGGGGTTTTGCTTTTTAATTTTTTGTTGTTGTTGTTGTTGTTCTGTTTTGGTTTTTTTTCCTGGTTTATTTGTTTGGATGGTTTTGTTTCCTGGTTTATTTGGTTGGATGGTTTTGGGGGATTTTTTTTTTAATTATTCACTTTACTTTGATATCAGGTCATATGTATCTAGAAATTAATCCATTTCTTTTAGATTTCTGATTTTAGATTTTTAGCACTAATACTCCTCAAGTTATTTCATAAAATACAAATATGATAGCATAACTGCTAGCATCCAAAACCTGAAGAGATCTTATATTAATGACTTAACGTCACACCTAAAGCCTTGGAACAGTTGTGTCAGAAAAAACAAATATCCCATAATACGCTTTGAGGTTCCAGAAAAGCACGGGCTTCCTGTTCTATATATGTACATAATATATATATGCACATCGCATGTATTTATTTTTATGCTAGCAGAAATTACTTTGAACATGTTATAAAGAGGTAACTTCTATTCAGTCCCATCCTTAGTGAGGCATGATTGACAGTGGACAATTGGTAGGGGAAGGAATACTATCCTTTTGTGAGGATGTGGCCACTATGATGTTTGGCAAGGATGGTCCCATATATATGGGAAACATTAATTACATTTAGGGTTATTCAACAAGGAGGAAGAGGAGGAGGAGGAGGAGGAGAGAGAGAGAGAGAGAGAGAGAGAGAGAGAGAGAGAGAGAGGGAGAGGGAGGACGGGAGGAAGGTAGGAGAAGAAAGAAAAATGAAAGAAAGAGAAGAAACGCAACTGAGTGGAGGACATGTTTAGAAGATATGGGAGCAGCTGGAAGATGGAAATAGGAGGTAGATATGAGCATATATTATTTTACATATGTTTGTATATGAATTTCTCAAAAATATATTCTTCATAAAGAGATAGCTATTTGAAAAAAAAGAACAGTTGCTGGATAGGTTTAGGTAGCAATAATGAATTGATATAAGCATGAACTTCTACGATTTTTTTTAATTAAAAAGAAAACACTAAACATTGTTTAAATTTGAACTCCTTTTGAGGAGTTGAAGTGTTTTGTAACTCTCGATACAAAACAAAATGGCCTCCTGAGAGCTACTTCTGTGAAATATTAGTCAGTTATTTATAGGCTGTGCCAAATACTTTTCTATGAGATTAAATGGAGAATTGAGGTCTGTTTTTTTTTTTTTCCTCGAATTATACACAGAGGTATTGCAATGTGTGTTTATCAGAGCACCTTGTGACATTAGCCTGAGTAATTTATTGCCTGAATTATAAAACTCTGGAAGGGTAATAATTTTCATCATTCTGGAAACACCAATCAATGCAGAATCACAGAGATGCCTGAGCATCCGGTCAGGAGTTCTCCAACACCACACAAGTCACACATCTTATTTATGGCCTCAGTTTCATAAATGTTTTCCTTATAATACTTTTATTTTTATATAGTTCAGAACAATTTACATGCTTGAGATCCCTAAAGTCATTTTTTTCAGCCAAAACTCTAATTGCTTATCAAAAGTAGAATTTTTAGTTTCCCTGTGACTATGTCTATGATGATCTTCTAGTGGTTCTTTTTCTTTTCTTTTCTTTTTTTTTTTTTGGAGAAAAGTCACTATAATTTTCTGATCTGAGATGACAGACAAAATGGTCCTCTTCAGAGTAAAAATAACTTTGATGGCTTCACAAAAACTTTAGGAAATATCAATTAAAAATAAAAAACACTTCTAATAGTTTATAAAATATGCCTAAAAGGGAAAAATATGAAATATTCAAGGAAAGAAACACTGAGTTTCATCTTAGACATACTAACCAGACTATAAAGTCCTCAAGTGTTGTTAAGTTGCTTGTACAAACTTAAACACTTGAGCATGACCTCAGGATTCGCTCTTTATGTCAAATGACGTAACTGAGCAGTCAAGAGCCTCCTGGATTGTCCCACATTTTCAGGTCTTTCCTACGAGCTACAAGAGTCTCACAGTCCTTAGCAGCCTCCACTGCTGGGTCCTGGGGAGGGTTAGCCAAAGGGTCACTTGACAAAGGTTCTAGGGAACGGGGAGAGCTGGAGGGGCCAGGGAACTGAAGGCTATGTATGCATTTGCAAATAAATAAGGAATTTCCTAGTTTCTTGGGTTATGTGAGCTTCTTCCAAGACCTATGTCTCCTAGATAATGTAGGAGCCATCATTCAGAAAACTTCCAAACTTACCAAATTACTCATTGCTACTAATCTTTAAATGCCCTCAGTTCCTGCTGAGTGCTATTAGCTTGGTATGATGCAAGACAGGAAACACAGCTGGGAATTCTTAAAGATTTTTTTTGCCATGGTGATGAGAAGCAAGTGGTACAAGTCAAGTGTACATCCACTAAGGGTGTTTGTTATTGAGTCTTAAAAAGCCCTCATTAGTCAAATAATTGTGAAGATGGTGTCTGTATAATGTTTTAGATAGTATTTTTTACAAGGTAAAAGATTTTTTTTACATTATCACCATGGCACCATATCTATCATTTTTGACAAATAATCCAGAAAACAATGAACCAATAAGTTATTTAGTATGAAGCAGCAAGTCGGTAGCTTTTCTTTCATTCACAACTTTGGCTTAGAATGGAGAGAGGGAAAGAAGGCTTCAACAGCAACTTTGAATTAGATACCTTGAAGGATTTGTTATTGTCTGGTCATTTACCTTTCTAAGTGAATCCACTTGAAAATGAAATGTCATGGTCATTCACTGCTGAGACAGTGAAGACCTCCACACCAGACCAACTACCAGGTGTATGTGCAGAAGGCACTATTGGCCTTGCCTGTCCACCCATTTCCTCAGTGTGTACAGAGGATGTGTTGGAGGAGGATCCTGCCATTTCCACATCTCCTTGCCCACCCCCCTTTCTTCATAACTCTCCTACATAGGTCCAAGTAAACATTAAACAGCACAGAAACACAGCCAGACATTTTAGGGCATGCCTTGGCACAGAAATGATTGATATTATAAAGTATTAATGATTTTGTAAATAAAACTAATTTTGTAGATAAAAGAATTTTTGCTATCTAAACCTTGTGTAACATTTATTTATTGAGGTTAAAAAATAACTGACGTGTTAAAAATATGATGCTACCAAGTTTAGGGCATGTGTCACTAATAATGTATTATATAGACATTTATTGTATAAAATTGAAACAAAATTAACACATAACACAGAAACAACATTCCCTACAAGATATAGAAGCAGGTTCCTTTGGTGCAGAGACTTGGTTGTCTGCAAGGGAACAAACCTTAGCTATCATGTTACATGTTCTTTAAATATCATAGGTTTTTGTGTGCATGCTGGCTTGCATGTCTGTTTCCAGTTTTCTTCATGTGCCAGATGTGATCTAGCTTAAATTATATGCAGGCATAGTCCCAGTGCTTTCCAGAAGACTTTCAGTCTTCTATGAACTCTAGCCCAGCCCGTCAGTGCCAACTTGCTGCTAAATGGGCAAGGGTCTGTGATATGCACCCAGGGAAAAGTAAACACCCTCCAAGCAGGCCAAACACTGTGACCAACTCAAGTCTGACAGTTTTTATACTGGGATTTTTCCATGGCTCCCATAACATTATTGAGTGCTTAAAGCTAGTACGTAATATACAAGTTTCTACATTGACCACTTTTCCTGTATTTTTTTCCACATTTCAGATTGAACCTTCCCATGAAACTGTAGTTTATTTATTAGCAAACTTACAATACTGACACGTCCCACCTATTTTTTTTCAAGATGGAACTTAAGCATACTAAATATAAAAGAGGTTGAATTCAAGTTTTGATGTAACAAAACATACATAGGAACTGATTAATTTTGCTTATAAAATGTTAACTGGATATAAGCTAAGTGATACAGTGTCATTTACTAAATTTTTCTAAAATAGTAAAAAAATAATTTCAAAATAATTTTTAATTAAGATATTTATTAACATTCTCTGAGTGAATCAAACTCTGGGTTATCAAAATCCATTCACAACATTATACAGTAATGTTATATACAGTATGTCATTACAGAATGATACCTCTGCTAAGCTGTTATAGTTACTATGGTTTACCACGAAATCCTTTTGCATTGTGCTCTGTGACACACTCAACCTCTGCAAAATGGTCTTTATGCTAAATAGAATTATTTTGTACCTTGAAAATGAGCAAGATGAAACTCAGAGCATTTCTGCACTTCTCTCAAAATCCTTTTCAAATCTTGATGCCCTTCAATGCAGCAAGTCACACCCATGGCCAGAAGGATCAAATTTCCCAACCTTCCAATTTTTTTAATTACTGATATAAATGGTGCTAATATTATAACAACATGTTATTCATAGTATGGTACTGTGGCCTTGTAAATGTTTTTTGTGTTCATCATTTATGTGGTTGATTTTCATGAGAAAGTGTAGCAGTCTTGTCTACATATTCAATCATTCCTCAATAACCGTAGAAATTAGTACTATTTACTTACCCGATCATTCCATAAAAAATAGAAATAGATCTTTTTATGGCTATTGACATTTTTCCTTCTTCTTTTGCAAGCACACATACCTTCTCTGCCATTTATACTCTTTCTCTCTCACAACACAGAATTCTCTGGCTGTACTAGTCAATCTTTGAGAACTGTTCTCATGCTGTGACTGACTGTCAATGACTCCAGAACCAAGCAAATGGGCCTTGATACTGCAAGGGCCAGCTAACTTTTGTCTTTTGCAGTCTTCATATTTGGCACTCCGGCTGCCGCAGACCTAACTGACTTGCATTGATTCCAGTGACTGTATAGACCAGTGAATGATTTTCAGTTGTGCCCTGATTTGTTCACCTAAGACATGACTTTTGGAATAGTGGTGTAAGGCTGGAGAATGCACCCGCAGGACCCCTGCACCTGAGCACTTGGCTGGAGAGTGGAGCACGTGGAGTTCCTGTAGCCGAAGCTGCAGTTCTGGGGTCAGCAGCAGAGAGCGCAAGTGTCCTGGGTAAAGTCACAGCTCCTGGTTTGGGGGAGGGTATTTAGTCATGAGATTTGAAATACAAAGCTTTTACCACCTGTAAATCATAATGGGAAACAAAAGAAACTGTTGTAACTGTTCACTTCCTCAAATGATTTACATAAAATAAGAGCAAAGTTAGTGAGGAGAGAAGGTAAAACTACAGAAACAAAGAACAAACAAAAAACATGCTGGGCCAAAGTACAGTTGAGGGTCATTAACAGGCTATCTTGCTCAATGCTACTCTACCTATAAGAGCACACGGATTCGAGAGGTTCTACCCGGTTTCTCCTTGTGGTCCTCAGAGACACAGTTCAGTTGTACACAGCAGCAATGCTTCTGAGTTTACTAAAAAATATGGGCTTTTTAATCCTCAGAATTTAATCCATTGTCACATTGAGAAAGTCAGCCTTTACATGTTTCATTGAATTCTGCCCCTGAATTGTGTTTTCTGTTTTATCTACAGTTACTTTTATCATTCTTGGTTTTGAAAGATAATTTGAGTACTGAAAAAAAAATTTAATATAATAGAGCCTAGTGTGTTCATTCTGTTAAAGGAATCTCTTAATAGAAAGGATTATATTTTATAAATATGATGGTTTTTCACTTTTGAAAGTTGGTACTTGTGGGGAAAAGGTGAAATTTATTATCTGTACTCTTTTTCTAGGTTAGGTTCTGAAGCAAGGGATTGTAATGGCCCCAGAAAACAATACAGAATATGTGAGAATCCACCTTGTCCTGCAGGTTTGCCTGGATTCAGAGATTGGCAATGTCAGGTTTATAGTGTTAGAACTTCGTACCCAAAGCATGCACTTCAGTGGCAAGCTGTCTTCGATGAAGGTATGGACACCAACTGGATACAAATTACTTAATAATATTTGTATTATCTTATAAATAATCTAATAGTCATTTGTAAACTTTGATTTTTTTTTTCTGACTTTTGTGGCATTTAACAACCACAAAACTACATTGTATAAATTTTAAAGCTATTTTGAACAATGACTATATACTTATGGGAATAACTAAAATAAAAATACAAAAAATATATCATGTACTGGTAACTATGAGAAGAAAGTGGAGATATCTAACATTGCTGATGTAAATAGAAAATGGTGCAACCACTGTGGAGGGTAGTTTGGAAGTCTCTAAAATAGCTGAATGTACAATGGTCAATGTAGAAGTTGAATGCTTAAGTAATTAAATACTATGCAGTCAGTACTATTGAGAGATACAAAACTTGATGGATTTCAAGGCATTGTGCCATGTTAAAAAAAATACATGCCATGTGTTACATTATAACCCATGGAGAAAGCAGTTTGAAATGGCAAATTATCGAAAGGAAAATAGGTGAGTGGTCCAGGGACTAGAAGTAGTGGTGGTGAGAAATGTGGCAAGAGGCACATCCATGAATGGATGGAATACTTCAGTATCCCAGCTGTGGCAGTGGTACATGCAGCCATACATTTGCCAGACTGGTGCAGAATAGACCGAACTGTGAATGGTGAACTCTTGGCCTTTACTATATATTTTCCTATAACAATCAATGTGCGGCCTTTGAGGTTCCTAACTGAAAAGTATGTGGGTCATTTGTAAACGGTGTTATACAAACTGGAATTAATCTTTAATTACTTAAAATGAGAATTTCAAGAAAAATATAGGCTGCAATGTCAGAGCAGGATGATAATACTCCCCATGGTGACCTTGTGTGTATGCTTGTGTAGCAGTAGACAACTGTGGCAATGGCTTCTCTGGATCCATCATGCTGCCAGGGTTGCCTTTGCTTCTCATTCTCAAGATGGACTCGGATTTTCCATGTTTCCTTAATTCTGATCAATGAAGCATACTCTGGTGGCTCAGGGGTCTTTTTAACTTAGTTCTCTCAGTGTAAGCACAGGAGCATAGAAAAAAAAAAAGCCAAAACCAAAAAAAAAAAGTGGAGAGGTACAGATTATTTTACAACATTACAGAAAATGTAGCCCTCAGACTACCAGTGCTTCTCACTGTCATACACAGATGCTTGGCCTTATCCACAGACATTCATCTCATCTGTTTTCAGCTGAGTAGCAGGATTTCAATTCCCTTCCCAAGGCTAGTCTCTCCAACTGCATCCCCGATGCTACCTTCTCCTTCTTCCTATTACCTTACTGATCAGCTCAACTTCCTTTTCTATATTTAAGTGCCTCTGTTGGGTGACTCAGGATCCCAGTTTATTAAGATATATAGACTCCTCACACCAAACCAACCAAACCAAACCAAACAAAAACCACAGAACTTCCTGCTGGTGCACAGCCACCTTAAAATGTAGATCCATTTTCTCCCTTTACAGTCCTCTACTTTCATACCTTCAGTATGGACCTCCCTAACAAAAATATTTATAATGTCCTTGAAGAGTCTCATGAATATTAAGGCTTGTGTATGATTTCATCTCCTATTTCTACTTGAAACATCAAACAAATGACCAATCCTTGCCTGTCTAAACAGTTGTATGTTTGGAGTTCCATGTTCCTGCAGAAACTGGGCTTTACTGCTATGTCTGTAGTGTTGTTTCCTTCTGACTATTAGAGATGCTCTCTATTTTCATGGATAGGTCATCATTTCCAGGAGCTCAAACATGCAAATAACTCATCAATTTATGTCTTTAAAGGGACAGTTTTTTTCCTTTGAGCTTCAAATTTATGTCTACAATGAATTGCTTGGATTTCCACTTAGACATCTTGGACCTTAACTCTTCCTGTCCATTCCCACTGCTTCCTTTTATGAGCTCTATGTCAGTGAGCAAAACACTGTTCCGGCTACACAAACTTAACACCTGATGTTTAAGGATTTTTGTGCCCCTCCCCCTTTTACTACCTCACCTCTATCATTCTTCTTTGCAATTCTCAACAGAAGCAAGAACAAACTTCCTATCATCAAGTATGTAGTGTTTATGTGTTTTTGAACCCTTAAACAAGAAAGTTTCTTAGCATCATACTTTTTTACTCTCAAGCTTTATTCTCACTATTTATTTATTTTGAAACCTCATGACTTAGAATGGGAAACTCAGTTTATGCTAATCCTATAGAAAATAAGAATTTCTCCTGATCACCCAAATTGGCTACCCATTCCTTCCAAGCATCCCACAAGCATCATGCAGTATCACACTTTAGTCATCTCTAATCCCTCAAATGTCTGTTCTAAGTACAGTGATTGATATATATCAAACTTTCAATGCATTTTCTTGCATACATTTATATGTATTTTTAATATGTTCTGATTATAAAAGATTAGTCAATATGACCATTCACTTTATCTCATTATTTGAAGAATAATACTATCATCACCTCTAATTCGCTAAAGGATTAATAAAAGGTATATTTATGTAAAACCTATTTACTCATGTGGAATAAGCTAGCAGAACTGGTTTCCTTCATATTAAAAGAAAATCAATCAAAAAGGCATTAATGTATTCCTGTAGGAAATCACAATAAAGGTGGCTTATTATGAAAAAGCCTGATAACCTGAAGTTGACCTCTGTAATACATGTTCAAAGGAAACACAGACTCTGGAACTCATAATGATATAATATGAGCTCTCCACCTTACACACACACCAAGAGTAAGTAAGAATATTTAAAATAAATCATAAGGAATGAAAGCCTGACATAACATTTATCATCAATGAATTACATCATTTACATAATCAACAAATAAGCATTTAAAATTAAATTTATATTTAAATGATTCATAAAACAGAATATTACACATTTTTATATGCTATGATCAGTATTTCATAATATTGTGCAGTATTCAAATCAAATTAAACATATTTATCTTCTTGAATATTTTTTACTCCTTTATGCCAATTCTGTCAGCTGTTTTTCTCCTTCCTTAGGAGATGTGTGGTACATTCTTTTGCCACACAGTCAGTCTGTGTGAGGCAGCACACCACATTGACAGATTTTCCCTAGGCATTCTGCCTCTGTCTCCCCAGACTCTGGGAAACACCATTTTAGCTCAACTTCTATGAGATTCTACTTTTATATTCACATATGAATGAGTTCATGTGATATTTATTTTCTTTGGATTGTATCACATGACATGATAATCTTGAATCCCACCCATTTTGCTGAAAAGGACAGAGCTTCATTCTTCTTAGCATTATGGAGTATCTTATCCTTATGTTCCCAGACATTGATGCATAGTTTTTTTCCATTTCTTGATCACTGCTGCAATGATTTTGAATTCCTGTTTTCCACACTGATATGAGGTTTTTTTTTTTTGTTTTGTTTTGTTTTTTACTACATGCTTAATAGTGTGCATGCTGGATCATGAAAAAGTTCATTTAACTTTTCACTAAGCATCCCTACGACATCCTTCTAGCCAAGTGTAAAACTTTACTTTTCTCTACATTCAATTCAGTATATGCGATCTTTAGACTTTTTGATAGTGATCCATCTTACTAAGGTGAGGTGATATTTCATTGAGGTTTTGATTTGTATATTTTTAACCACTTTGCAACAACATGAATTGATTGAGTTCATCAGTTTGTCTGATTAGTAAAATACACAACAGTACCTAGTCTTCATGTCACACTATGGAAGAAAATGATTTTATAAATCCATTTTCTTGATAATACATGATATAATATAGTGGGTATATCTGTGATTCTTTTCTGATGCACCACTATGGAAGAATATCTGGGCATAGGATCTTATTGTGGTAGTGAATATTCCTTGTTATAAAGAAAAGCAATTTGTGGCTTCGGTGTTCCTGTTTCGGCATCCTCTGTGTATCCTGAATCTCTGCTGATATTCATGTGCAATGTGCATTTTTGAGAAGGATGTTGCATTAAGTCAAGTCATAGCTAGCACCTGCCTGCCAAGTACTGGCATGTTTCAAGGATCACCTTGGTGCCACAGTCTCCAGGGTATTCTCTAAGAAGGGAGAATGGGATCAAAGATTTATGACATCTATAAAGTTAAAATATGGAGATTGTACTGACAATATGTTACAAAAGGAAAAATACAGAGCTCTTTTTCATGAGACTTCTCGTTTGGAATATGAGTTGGAGTGTCATGAGGGTTAACTCCTTTCCACTCATGTATGTGGTGTGCTTCTGTCTTCAATGAAAAGTCTAGAAACAGAATTACATATACCACTTTTAAAGGGTTGCAGTTATAGCAGCTGCTTTTACGTCCAAAGATCTGACACAGTAAGCTGTCATTGAATAAGCACACTTTACTTTGAGGTGTGAGAGCATACTGAACTGCTTTATTGCGGCTTCTAATGGCATCCTAAAGGAAAATTTCAAAACCATGCACATTAAAGGCTATATTCCAACTCCCCAAAATTGTTCAGAGTGGCATTCAGAAGCCACATGTGAAAACTGTTTGAAATGTTCAGTTTTGAAGGCTCATTTAAATGTCTGTCTTCTCTTTGCAAAGTGATACCCCGTTCCATGCCTCTGGCTGTTATTTGGTATTTATAGAATACCATCAGCACACGTGGAACTTTGCTGAAGACACAAGAGCCCTGTCAAGGGCTGTAAACTATTTTCCATCCCATTTATACAAGTTTAAATAAGCAGTAAAGGGCTGACTGGTGTCAATCCAGGAGAGTGGGAATATAGTATGGAAGTTATTCTGAAGTTTCAGATTTGATTATCTGTACCATTGGTGTCACTGAACAGTACAGACCCTCTATAAAAGAATTCAAAACAGAAGTACTTAAAAAAATGATACCACTTTTAAGTTTAAGAGATGAGCATTTGAAATCCAACCTTCCTATTTTATGCTCAGTGAGGCCCTGAGGAAGAATGTGAACAGCTCAAGAATTCCTCACTCTGAATCAATGGTTCCTGCCCTGGACATCAGGCATATTGACATGGTGTCTGAGTAAGCAGTGAAGGGATTGAATCTGACCAACACATCGACACTTGTGCCTCCTTACAGAAATTTCTACACAATTCCTTGTTGTTTCTGGAAACACAGAATAAAAGGAATCTGATGACAATTGTTTTTTCCTGCTTTAGTTATTTTCTATTTCAGAATGTATATAAAAATTAAATATTAGTATGCTGAGATTTGTAAGTGAGAGTCATTAAAAGAACCTTATCTATAAATATTAATCAGAATTTTTTTAAATGAGTAGAATGCTGATGTGTGATTAAAGTAAGGAAGCAGTCATTCACAAAGAAAAGGACATAAATTGTGATGGACCAATTATATTTCATGAAAATGATTGTTTTATTTTCTGTAATTTTGTGCCAAAGTATATACAATTGAAAATCAGTTGAAGCCAGATTTCTTAACGTGGAGATTAATATGCACTGGGTGCTTCCAAAGAAAACATGGCATTTAATATAAGAGCCTCTGTATGAATCTATTTTAATATTATATTGCTTAATTAGCATTGAACTATAATTTTACCTAGTATCATTATGGAAAAAAATAGATCTTAAGCAAAGGGAACACTGGGCTACCATACACCCCCTCCCCAGCAGCTAGGCAACAGAAGGTAGTTAAGAGAGATGTCCATAGATTCCTCTGGGAAGGGGAAATAGAAATCTCCTGAGAAAATTGCCATCATATGGGGAAGAAGGGAGCAAGAAGAGGTGAGAAGAGAACATGAGTGAATGGGATGGTTGAGTTAGGGGAGCAACAGAGAGGAAGAGCAAAGAAGTGGATATCTTGGTAAAGAGATTCATTGTGGGAAGAGAGATTGTATGAGTGGAGGGATTGGGATCCTGATGGGGAGACCCATGGAATATGCATTCCTATGATGTTGGGGCTTGCAGGCTCTGAAATGGCAGCTGATGAATGTTCATGGAATGGATCTGAAACCTGTGAATGTAGACGACAATTCAAAGGGGTGGGCAGTTTGTAAAGCCTCTTGCACCTGGACCAGTGTATATCCAGGGTCCATGAACTGGCTTCTTGAAGCCCATGCTTGGCAGGGGGATGGTAGAGAGGAGGGGCAGGGGATAGGGGAACACGTTTCTTAGCTTTGATACTTGTGGGAGGGACTCAGTCCTATATCAACGGGATATGCCAGACATAACTGAGTCACCTTGGGATTCCTTGCCTTCTCTGGGGAGTGAATGAGGTGGGGAGGTGGGAGCAGAGAGGCTGGGCAAGGGGTAGGAGGGGGAACAGTGGTGGGTATGGAAAAAACTCTTTTAAATAAAAAAAAAACCTAAAATATATATAAAAGAAAAATAGAGCTTAAGATTAACAAAAGTTGATGAGTCATTTTTCTTTTTTTAATCTACTTTTTATGTAGAAAAACCATGTGCCTTGTTTTGCTCTCCTGTTGGAAAGGAACAGTCTATTCTTCTATCAGAAAAGGTGATGGATGGAACCTCATGTGGATATCAGGGATTAGATATATGTGCAAACGGCAGGTGCCAGGTAAGGTATTCCTGAAGCGAGACACTACATACTGAAGTGATGTGATACTGTGAGTCCACTAGGAACATGGTGAAAAGCTTTGGGTTGAGACTCAGGAGAACTGAGTGGTTCAGACATGACTGGGATTGTGAATAAGACAAATTTAACTTGAAATGTTATGTCTTCACCTGTATAAAGGTGAATGAGAACTAGGTGGCCCACAAATGCCATTGCCAGCTGGAAGAGTTGGTGATTTTAAGATGTGGACATAGATCTTACAATTGGGACATTTAACATGTCAGAACATTCAATAAGGAAGAGTCACACACTCCAGTTTTCCAGCTCTCTCCTCTCCTGCCACAGGAGTCACAAATTATGAAATATCAGTCATACTTGTTGTATTCAAATGTGTACCAACATAGGATCAATCTGTTTTCAAATGAAACCTCTATTTTTAATGGTACTTGCCGTATTTAGTTTGCTCTTAGATGTTCATTTACATAAACTTTATGCTCTTTTCATCAGTCTTTAGAAACAGATTTTCTGTCAAATGGGCATGGATAGCACAGTGGAAAGACCAAAAGCTATAATGTAATTTGTTTTCCTCATAACTCTGATAATACATCTGGTTATCTTCTCCTGGATGATTAATAATATGTAGGAAGTTCAGTGTCAAGCATTTTGATGATCACTGTGAATATGTGGAGAAGACTGGGGACAAGTGAAATGCTGACACATAAGGACTTTCTTATAGGTTGGCTTTTCACTGTTGTCATTTTTGGGGATGAGAAAAGAGACCTTTTTATCTTCAAGCAACCCCTGGAAGTAACTGTGACCATAAGGACCACATGGCTTAGTTTGTTAATGAGTTAGTTAGTTTGTGTCAATTTTTATCTAGGCAATTTTTGATGTATTTTGGAGAAATGGGAGAGAAATGAGAGAATTAGCTCACTGTAACTGTCCAGAAGCCACAGCATCTCTTAGGAAACCATGTTTTCAAGCAAATGACACACACTAGACACTATGTTTCTAAACAAATCATGCACACTAGACATGCATACATTAAGTGATCTGCAAATTTACTTTTAGAACAATGGCCAGTAAATTTGTTCTATGTAGTTCTTTGAAAATTGCATAAAAGTTCCCAAAACCCTACTACTGAAAAAACACAGCTGACCACATACAAGCTTTGCCTGGATCAACCAGTGGTCCAATACAGGCTATAGACTTTTAGTTAGAAATTAGAATCTCATACACCTTGAGTGTTCCACATTTTCTGCTATGATGCTGTAAAGTTTAACACTGAGATGTCACACATCAACAGAATATGACTGTGACTTGAAAAATCTCCACTGATAATTGACTTTATACATATTTTGCTTTAAGAAATATATAGTATACAATTAAACATGTAATTTTATTTGATTGTGACATATGAATCCATCTGTTTTGTGTATTTGTAAATGGATTTATTTTTAAAATTTAATATTTCTAATTGAATGTGTTAGATATAATAGCCCGAACAGCTATGATTGTAACATCATAGTGCTGTATATCCCTGATATTTTACAGAGTCTTGTGCTAGATATTAAAATTATTCCAACCAAAATTCTGCACAAATGCTCCCATAAATCTACTATAATTTGAGTAGAATTCTCTAAAATGCCATGTGACATATGTTTGCATCAGAATATATCAAGATTCATTTTTAAAATTAAAATGTATCACTTAGTCAAAGAATGATGAAAAACATACAGAATCTTAATGACAGCACTCTGAAAACTAAGAATTTGATTAGTTTCTTTGTATTGCTTAAGAATTTGATCATCTTACTGCTATCAAGATACACTTTATCTCCACCATTCATTTTTCCATTTAAACACAAAGGGCAGATTTTTTTCTTAGGCAGCACCCAGGTGCTCTTGACTCCTTCCTGCCAGGTGACTTCCATATATATTGTATTTTAAGCATTTCCTATGATGGTCACTTCTGAAATAAGCTTGACTAGCTGACCAGAGCCCTCCGCTAATCCTTGCCTGTGTGAGCTATGAGAGGGCTGGGCACTCACACATGAGTAAGGCACACCTCCCTAAGCAGCATTCATGTGCCTTCTACTTTCTCTGAATATCCAGCCCTTAGCTGATTTTTTATGATCTGTTTGCTTCCCGATCCTAACAGTATCAACAACACCAGTCACAAACAGATCCTTGCTTTCGATTCCATTTTTTTTATAATTAAAATTTTCCTATATATAAGAGTCACTTATTAGTTATCAGTCTCTCTTTTGAAACTTTTCTATGGGGGAGTGTCTCTCAGTGGCTTTCTTGAAGTATTTAGGTAGACTAAATTCTTCCTGGTGTTATACTTAACTTGGCAAAACAGAATCTTACCTCCTCAGTATCAGTGGAAAACAATTCTTTTGCAATACAAAATAGTAAATTTATTTGGGGTCAGCTTTCTATGGCCAGGATCATTCTGGGAATATGTTAAAATGAGTTTTTCAGCAACTCAAACTTACTTACATCATCCAGGTTTGCAAGTTCCTGCATTCAAGTCACTTAGGAATTGAGGTCCCCCATGCTGTGGAATTAAGCCGCTCAGCAGGACCAAAAGTTCTTCTACTTCCTCAATAAGTTCATTTTCTTAAATAATTGTTTCTTTTTTTTTTTTAAAAAAAAAAAACTACTTTGAGATTAGCATTCAATATTTACCATAAGAAAAGTACTCTTGCCACTCACTACAGTTTGACCAATTTGCCATGAGTCTGCGGTGATATTTGCCGTGTGGAATGTAGCAGTCTCATAGTTTGCCTCTCAGCTACCTGACTTTTAGAGATAATGCTCATTCTAAATCAGGGGTTTAAGAAAGGGAGGAAGAAAACAACTCAACATTTTAAAAAAGTTTTTCAGTTTTCATTTTGTTGTTGGTGAATTTGATGTGTGCACATATTCTATTTTAATAAACATTCATACCACAGTCCTTCCTCCCCAGTCTCCCCTTTATCCTGCTAATCACTCTTCCCTCCCAATTATAAACTCACTGCATCTTCTTAGAGCTCCCAGGATGTGAAGGGGTGTAGGGTCATATACTTACCAATGGGTAGCCACTTCAGGGTCATATCCTTAAAGAAAAACACTTCTCCTTCTCCCAGAATCATAGCGCTTCACCTAGGGTGGAGCTTCATGAGCATCTCAGCCACTCATTCTGGGATTTTGTCTGGCTTGATTTTATACATTCACAGCTGCTGTGAGTTGGAATGTGCAACTGCCTTAGCATGTCTTGAAAGTATTTTTGGGGGAGAATTATCCACTCTGGTTCTTTCTTCCTTTTTTTTTTCATAATTGTTGAGTCTTGGGAGGATGGTATGGGCCTATGCTTAAAAAAAAAAAAAATATCTGATTGACATTGAGAGATGCACAGCCCTATAGTTACAAAGATAAGAAACTAGGGAGCATTTTAACACCTGTTCATTTACCATAGTTATAGGTTCTCTCCTCAGGACTATGACTTACCCAGCCATTCTTGGCCATGTTAATAGATGACACAGAAAGATTCGATTTTTCTGTGTGGGTGTTAAAAATCCAATCCTTTACACCCATAAAAATTTGCCACTATTGCACCAATGGTTTTATTTTGCCAGACACTATAACTGTAGTTTTCAGGGTTCCCTGAATCAGTTGGGTAAGACTGTTGATTACTTCCCAGTCCCTTGAATGCTAGAAAAGAATAATAGTACTCCCCTGTGAACTCCAGCTAGCCATTCCCCTGTTTTATGGCTGAAGAATGGCAGTAGACTATAATATTTAATGGATATAAGTAACCAAAATCTTGGAAAGAGTTACTTCATACCTGCCACTGGGTTTTTTTTTTTTTTTTTAATTACCCTAGAGCATCTGAAAAGCAGCATTCCCCTGTTACAGGGTAACTCCACTTGAACGGCTCTTCTATAGGCAGAAGTGTATGTGTTTTGGGAAGCTTTTATGCTTCTTGGTCTCTATGTGGCTTTTCTGAAGGTCTTTAATGTTACTCTTTCTCTCTCCACATGGTTCCTCCTCAGACATGCCCTCCGATGTCCCACCCCATTAACCTTTCTTGCCCAGTTTTTATATTCCCTGTTCATACCACCTGGGCTGTTCTCTGTTCTCTTGTAAGCTTGCCCATTCTTTGTCTTTTACCAGTTTCCTGGCTACTTCAACTTAAAAGCATATTTTTAAAGATTCAGAGCTAGCACCTCCATATGAGAGAGAATGTGTGATGTTTGTATATCTGGGTGTGGTTTTCCTCGCTCAGAATCTTTGCAGATCCATTCATTTACCTGTAAAGTTCATAATTTCTTTTTTCTTTATAGTAATGTTTCATTGTGTACTACACTGTTATTATTTCATTTATCAGCTTATGGACTTCACTGTTTTCATTTCTTGGCTACTGTAAATAGAGCAGCATTGAACATGGATGATCAAGTGTTTCTGTAGTGAGATAAAATATCCTTTTGGATTATGTGGAAAAGTGGTATAGTTGCATTATATGCTAGAATTATTCTAGCCTTTTGAGGAATTTCCACACGGATTTCCATAGTGACTGTACATGTTTGCACTTCTACCAACAGTGAGTAAGTGTTCCCCCTTTGACACATCCAAGCCAGCCTTTGTTGTCATTTGTTTTTATGACCTTGGCCATTCTGACTAGAGCAAAATGAACTCTCAAAATATTTGTAACTTGCATTTTCCTGATGTTGTAGCTCAGCCATCTGAGAATGATTATTTCTTTTGCCTTAGTATTTAACTATATGTTTTAAGTTCTTTATTTATTTTAGAGTTTAACTCTTTCTTGGATATATGCCTGGTATACCCCAAATTGGTTAATTTCCATTTTTAGGCGGCCTCTTTATTGGACTGTGTCCTTTGCTATACAGAAACTTTTATTTTATGAAGACTCATTAATTATTAGTATCAATACTTATGTTACCACTGTCCTATTTAGGAAGTACCTATACCTGTACCTATAAATTCAAGTGTATTACCCAGTTTTTCCTCTAACAGACTACAGCATCTGGGATAATATTGAGATTGTTGATCCACTTGAGTTAGGAACAGAGAGAGAGATAAGGATTTAATTATTTTCTTCTACATGTGGCTATCCACCTGGACCAGAGTCATTTGTTAAAAATGCTGTCTTCTCTCCAACATGTATTTTCAGCCTCTTTGTAAAAATTAGGTGTCCGTAGGAGTGTGAATTATATCTGGGGAATCAGTTTTATTCTCTTGTTCAGTGTGTCTGTTTTGATGCTAATTCCATTCTCTTTTGATTGCTATGGCCATGTACTATAACTTGAAGTTGGGGATTGTAATACCTCAGCAGTCTTATTGTTCTGTGGGTTTGTTTGTCTATTCTAGGTTTTCCATATAAATTTTAAGGTTGTGATCTTAATAACTGTGAAGAATTGCATTGAAATGTTCATGGAGACTGAATCTATAGATTGCCTTTGGTAGTATGGCCATTGCCACAGTATTGATTCTACCAATCCATGATGTATACTTCTGGTGTATACCTCAGTTTCTTTCCTCATAGTTGGTTCACTTCTGTGATTACATTTAATTCAAGATACTGTTCATGGTATGTAGACAGCTGCCTGTTTTGTGTATAACTTTTTATCCTGCTTCTTTTTCTGAACATGTTTATCAAATGTAGGAGTTTTAGGAGTTAGTGTAATGCTGGCTTTGTAAAAAGAATTTGGAAGCAGCCCTTCCTCTTCTATTTTATGGAACAGTCAGAGAAACATCAGCTTTAGTTCTCTCTTAAAGGTCTGCTAGAACTCTGCAATAAATCCACCTACGCCTGGGCTGGTTTGACTTTGGAGGATTTTTATTGCAGACTCAACCTTGTTATTCGTGATGGATTTATTTAAATATTTATGTCTTCCTGGATTACTTGGGCATGTCAGAAGCATTAAGAAACTCCTCCATTTCTTTCGACTTTCCAGTTTTGTGGAATGGAGGTTTTGGAAGTGTGTTCTTATGATCCCCTGGATTTCAATGGTGTCTGTTGTAATATCTCCTTTTTCATCTCTAATTTTATTAATTTGAAGCTTCTTTCTTTTTGTTCATCTGACTAAAGTTTTGTGAAATTTGTTTATCTTTTTAAAGAACCAGATCTTTCTTTATTGATTTTTTTTTCCATTCTTATTTCAATAATTTCTGCTTTGATCTTGATTGTTTCTCCCTGTTTACTGTTCTGGGTCTTTGTTTGATTTATTTTTTCCAGGGTCTTACAATACATCACTAAGTTGTTTATTTAAGTTTTGATGTAAGCACTTACAGCCATTAGCTTTCCTCTTAGGACTGCCTCCATTGCATCCTGTATATCTAAATATGTTGCATCTTCATTTTTATTTTACTCTAGTTACATTTTTACTTTCTCTTTTTATTTTTTGAATAATCCATCAAGTGTTGTTCAATATTCATGATTGTATATTTTCTGTGATTCTTTTTACTATTAGTATTTACTTTTAGTTTATTGAGGTTAAATGAACTAACTAAATAAATAAATTGAAATATTTGTTCCCTATATTTGTTGAGAGATCATTTATTTTTTAATGTTCCACTATGTGCTCTGTTTTGTTGAAGTTTCCATAAGCTACTGAAATTAACATGTGTTCTCTAATGTTTGGATGGAACCTTCTATTTGTTAGATCCATTTGACCTATGATATGACTTACCTCTAATATGGTGGTTCTCCACCTCATAGATAATAACACAGATAATCTGCCGTTTGGTGAATGTAGAGTGTTGATATCCCCTAATATTAATTTGTAAGGGTTAATCTGTTGCATTTCATTTAGAGGAACTTGCTTTATAAGGTTTGGTGCATGAAAGCATGTAATGTCTTCTTCCTGGAATCTTCCTTTGATCAGGATGAAGTAATCTACTCTATCTCTTCAAGTTAGTTTAACTTTGAACTCTATTTCATTAGATATTAGAACAGCAACTACTCTTATTTCCTGGTTCCATTTTCTTAGAGAACCTTTATCTGTCCTTTTCCTCTGATGTGATTTCTGTCTTTAGTAATGAATGTGGTTCTTGGTAACAGTGATGGTATTTATTTATTGACAGTTTTGTTTTTGTTTTTTTCTTTTATTACAATAAACTTTTTTTCTAATATATCCTGATTATATTTTCTTCTTCCTCTCCTCTTCCTAGTTCCTATCCCCTCTTCTCCTTCCCCTCTGATCCACTCCATTGTTGTCTCTCATTAGAAAAAAAAAAACATACCTCTAGGCAATGATGACCAAACATGACAAAATAAAATATAAAGCGAAAGCTATGATACTGAAGTGGAACATATCAGCCCAGCAGAAGGAAAAATATCCCAAGAGCAGCAGGCACAAGAGTTAGCAACTCATTTGTTTTCACAGCTAGGAGTCCCATAAAAATACCAAGCTAAAATCTGTAACTACATACACAGAAGACCTAGTGCATGCTTATGTACACCCTGTGCTTGCTGTATCAGTCCCATTGAGTTCATATGTGTCTTGCTTAGTTGATTCAGAGGTGTCTTCCTGGTGTCCTCCATCCCCTCTGGCTATTACACTCTTTTCTCGATAGAGACCTTACATTTAGATTCTCCCTGTATAGTGTTTGGTTGTGGGAAAGATACTTTTCCATCTTCTGACAGAGGAAGCTCCTCTGATGATGACCAAGTAAAGCACTGATCTGTGAGTACAGCAATATAAAGATACATATTTGACCAGTAATATTTGGTTTTACCCTAGGTCTCTGGTTCTTATTAACCATGCATTGTTAGGTATGAGTTCCTTCTCATAGAGTGGGCCTCGTGTCAAATCAGATAATGTTTGACTACTTCCAAAAGTTCTATGCCATTCTTGACCTCGCATATTTTGTAGGTAGGACAGATTGTGGGTCAAAAGTTTTTTGGCTGGGTTGGTTTTAGATTTCTCCTCTGGTAGCTGTAAAGTGCCTTCTGGCACCAAAGACACTAGTAGGTAGGGGAAAAACCAACTCTAATTCTCCATGTTCATTGAGTTGTGTGGGTGTTGTATTTGGCGAGCAACCTTTTGTCTTTGCAACATTCTAAGATTTCTTGGGCAGGGCATGATTTCTATGGGATCCTTTAGCCAACAACTCAATTGAATGCAATCCAGTCCAGATAACTGGAAGCTTTGTTTAGTGAAAAGAGATGGCCAGTGAGACTCAATATCTACCATTATTAGAAAATTTCACTAGGTCTCTGAATTATGACTATCTTCATATATTTTAGGAATATATGCATTGCAGAAGATTTCTAGATCATCCTTCAAATGCCCCTCAATGCCAGATGTCTCACCCTCATTCTCTTGCTCTACTCTATCTCCCTACCCAATCCTCCTATCCCTATTTCTACTCATCCCCAGTCCATCCTTAAAACCTATTCTATTGCCTTTCCAAAGGATCATGCATCCTCCTCGACCTTATCTCTTTACCTTTCCTCTATGGATTATAGCTTGATTATCATTTACTTAATGGTTAATATCCAGTTACAAGTGGTTAAATGCTATATTTATCTTTCTGAGCCTGGGTTACATCACTCAGAATGTTTTTTTTTCTAGTTGCATTCATTTGCCTGCAGATTTTATGATGTCATTTTTTAAACAGCTAAGTAAGACTCCATTGTGTAATTATACTACATTTTCTGCAAAGCATGAATATTTTTTGTTTGAGGGCCATTTGGGTTGTATCACATTCTAGAATATTGTAACTAAAGCAACAGTGAACATAGCTGAGCAAGTGTCCTCATGATACGACAGAGTTCCTTTGGGTATATGCCCAGAGTGGCATATAGCTACATCTTAAAGTAGTTCATTTCCCAAATTTTAAAGCAACTATCATACTAATTACCATAGTGGCTGTACAAATATGCACTTCCACTAGCAATGGAGGACTATTCCTTTTTTTTTAATCTCTTTACCATCTTGAGCCTTTATTTGTATTATTAATCTTAGCCATTGTGAGAAGTGTAAGATGGAATTTTAAACTGTTTTGATTTGCATTTCCCTGATGGCTAAGGGATGTTGAACATTTAAGTGTTTTTCAGTCTCCAGTTTTCCTATATTAAGAATTCTCTGTTTAGATCTGTACCCCGTGTTTGAATTGGGTTATTTCGGTTTTTATATCTAGTTTCTTGAATTCTTTCTAATAACATTTGTCTTTTTAAAGAAACAAAGCATTTGAAACACTCAAAATTATTATTAAGTTACATGTTGATTTTGGTCCTGTTGTTGATTTTATAGTGTTTATTGTCTCTAGACTGTCTTTGTTTATCATTTAGCTAATGTTATCTTTTCACTATCATCTCTTGGCTATGCTTATTCCTTTCTTTAGTTCCAAGTATTCCTTTCAATTTCCTCCATAGAGTGGGATTTGTTGTCATATGTTCTTTTAACTTGCCTTAATCACAGAATAATTTTCTTAATCTTTAGATTATGATAGATGCTAGAGCCATAGTAGTCTGTGTTGGAATTTGGACTCTTTAAAAACTTGGAGAATTATGATTCAAGTTCCTTTAGATTCTTAAAATCTCCAATAAAGACTGTGTTGAGCCTGACTTTTTGTATGACTTTTCTGCAGCTTTCAACATCCTTTTGTTGTTGTTGCTATTGTTTTGTACATTTAGTCTTTTGATTACCATGTGACATGGGGAGTTTCTTTTCAGGTCCAGTCTGTTTGGTGTTCTTTGTGTTTCTCACAACTTGATAAGCATCTCTTTCCTTAGACTCAGAAATTTTCTACTATGATTTTGTTGAAAAACAGTTTCTGGGCCTGTAACCAGAGTTTTTGTCTCCTTTTTTATACCTGTGATTCATTGAGTGTCTCATAGTTAATGCATGTTCTGTTCCTGGATGTTTTTAAGTTTATAATTTCCTTTGGTCAAGCAACCCAAATCCTTTGCCTTGTCTTCAAACCCCAATATTCTCTGTTCCAATTAATTCATTCTTAATAAGCCTTCCTCTTCTGAGCTTTTTAATTTTAATTTGGCTTACTGAAATTTTTATTTAAAGTTTTCTTTTATTTGGGATTTATTCATAATCCTTATCTGTTTATTAAAATGTGTTTTCATATATTAAATTGTTTTCCTTATTTTATTCAGTATTTTTATTTTCATAGTCTTCATTCTTGTATTTATTAATAATATTCTCTTTGCATATGTGAACATATTTATAACTGCTGTCCTGAAATAATTGTCTTGTGTGTCATGTCATTTGCTTTTCTTGGGGAACATTAATATTGGAACACTAACTTTAAGAGAAAATATACTTTCTTGGATATTTACATTTGGGAGTTTGTTACGGGAACTAGGTATCTGAAGTTACATCATTGATAATGGATTTTGTTATGGATATCTGTCCCAACTTTGGTAAAGCGGACATTTGAATCTGTTTGCTCTTACCAAGATTTGTCAGATTGTAGACCAACTAGTTGATACTTCGTTTATAGCCTTTGGTCCACTCAGTGTTGGTATGCATGTAGAGAATCAGAAATGATCCTAGCCCAGCTAAGGCTGGTGTAATTTATGAGCACAGGAGCCAACCTTACATGGAATGATCAGGTTCTCACTGAAGATTTCCAGAAATCTGTGGAAGGCTCATGTGGTTCTACTGGTGACAGGGGTTAGATATATGTGTGTGGCGGAGTGTTAACTGGAGAAATGCTATGTAACTCTATAACTGGTTCTCCAGTGCTGCATCAGTGGCAGAGTAGAGGGTTACTACATGAGGGAGGTTCATAGGACCCCTAGACATTGTCGAGGAGTTGCTGGGGGAAGTGCACAAATTTGTGCTTGGTCCTTTATAGCCAGAGTTTTGGGGCTACGAGAACATTTTAACTATTTATATATGCCCTTCTTTTCTTACAGAAAGCTGGTTGTGATGGTTTACTGGGGTCCCTTGCCAGGGAAGATCATTGTGGCGTATGCAACGGCAATGGAAAATCTTGCAAAGTCATTAAAGGCGATTTTAATCACACCAGAGGGGCAGGTAACTGTGCTGTTTTTCATACTTAATAAACTATAGTGTCTTTGTGAACAAAAATCAGGTTAAATTGGATTTAGAGATCATGGTTCTCATTCTATTGAAGACATTTTCAATGATTTTTTTACATGTGTTTGTGATGACATACAGTATGTGTGATATGAGCCAGGAACTTGAACATGCTTATTTCTCAATAATGAAACATGAAGTCATGTGTTGTACATTCTAGAAGTGAGAGCAGGAAGAGACTAATCTAATTTGCATCAGATTATGTTACCAGGCTTCTAAAATGCTAATTAGCCAGTGAAAATCAGCTATAGCAAAAATAGTGATTCACAACAGCTTGAAGTAAACATTGAGAATATTAGTATCCAGGGTTTCAGCTTTCTGTTTCCTTTTTGGTAATGCTTTACTGAATTTTAAAGGGAAAAAATTTTTAAAGCTGAAATCTGAAACAGTAGTATAGCATGGTGGAAATCAGGGGTGGCAGAACATTCGGGATATTTCCAAGTACTTTAATAGCAAGAGCCCTACTGTCTTTTTTTCTCCTCTGTGAATGCTATACTTAGGAGATGTGGGGGGTAGAATGAATATAAATGATCTATGTAGTGTGAGTTTAAAGTTTCTCACCACAGAAAACGACAGTATCTCCACTGAATTCTAATGTCCCACAAGTGTTAATATATATATGTACACAGATGCATATAAATATATACAAATATACATATATATATATACTTACATATGTACATGTATCCATAAACATACACACATCACTACATATCAAGTTTTCAAGCTTACTGGGAAAAAGCTAATTATTTTCTGTGCTGCATCAACTTCTTTACTGGACATGTTGTTTGTTGGTCCATCATTTCTGAATATTCTTTAAAGATTCATTTTATTATTTATTTCGATGCATGTATGTGTCTATGTGTGTGTTTCTACATATGCAATGTGCGTGGGAGGAGTACCAACAGAGGCTAGAAGAAAGTACTTGATTGCCTGGAGCTGGAGGAGTTACAGGCGTTTGTGAGCTGCCTGGAAAGGGTGCTGGGATATAAATGTGGGTTCTTTGGAAGAGAAAGAAAGGGCGCTTAAGCTCTGAATCATCTCTGCAGCCTACATTCATGACTACTTTTACCACCATCATTTACGTGTTTGCATTCACATTTAAATGAAATCCTCTAGTTAAATAAAATTCTGATAATAAAATAGGAACTAGTTATATTGTGAAGAGCATTAATTTATGTTGGACAATAAAGAAGGTTGAAGTCCTTTCAAGTAACTGCTGCATACCGGAAAGTCAGATGAGCCTTTGGAAGGCCAATGCAGTTGTTTGTTTTTGCTTTTCCCGTCACAGAATAAGATAAGCAACTGAATCTTCCAGCAGTCATTTAGGAGAGACAAGATGCACTTAGAAACTGAAACAGAGTCTCAACTCTTCAGCCCACCCGTCTCACAGTTGCGACAAGAGAAGTTTTTATAATACAGAAATTTAACTATGATCTTAAAGAACAAGGAAATACCCTATGTAGCACTATGTTTTTAATGAACATTTGCACAGTTGATATACATGGAGAATTCTGATGCACATCGAGTTTTGAGCTTTTTATTTGGTGGTAATAATGCTTCATTTTCCCAGAGGAATCCCACTGAAAATCTGTGACATTTCTCATTCTGACTACTGTTATGTAGATAGAATTTTCCTGCTATTTACTCAATGCCACATTAAAATCTGTTATATAAACCACTGGTCCCTAAACCATTAGGAATATCCCTGCATGATTTTGTCCTGTCTGCTCCCCAGGGCCACCTCCTTTTCTGAATTAGGATAATTAGTCTCTAATAGTTGCACAGCTTTTCTCACAACAACACCCCTTTGCAAATTTGAGCCTAAGTCCTCTTAGATTTGCTAGATGATCATCTCTCTGGTTACATGTTATGACCTCTGGAAAAGCCTTGCCTACAGTAGTTATGACTCCTTTTGGCCATGGTTTATCATGTGGTGTACCTCACAGAGATGTTCACTATGGTTTATCGTATAGTGTACTTCTGAACAACTGGGATTTTTTCATTTATTTGGATTTCACGTCTTTATTTTACTTCAAGCTCATTGAGGAAAAGTTACTATGGCTATTTCTGTCCATCACTCCATTCTCAATTATGATTTCAGTTACTATCAATTGACTGCTATTTGTTTACTTAATTAATCCCAAAACATTAAAAATTATTGAAGATTTTGATTACTTAAGAATTTTGTTTTTTTAAAACTCTGTGAGCTTCTACTATTGTCACAAGCTCCATCTACATGTGATTTGGGGAATGTTATCTTCATTTTACTCAAGATTCCTTTATCCCTATAGTTAATGGACTTCCAAAAAATTTCTTAAGACATTTGCAGGGTTTTTACCTAGTTGGCGGGGCACACTGTAGATACAGTGGAAGTAGCACATATGCAGATGTACATTAGTGTTTCACTCCCTTTGCTTTGTGTGGTCTTTGCTAGATCATTTCTGTTGGAGCTAGAAAATAAGCTTAAGAGGTATTATTTTTCATTAGCATTTTTATTGCATCTTTTACTGTAACTTGCCCTGCCCATCAATAATTTCTTTAAGGAATGAATAGTAGCTTGCGTGCTTGGCCTGTTAAGAAGTTGATGTGCACTTGGTAGACATTAGGAAGAAAATGGATGTCAAATCTGTGGGGTGTGTGTGTGTGTGTGTGTGTGTGTGTGTGTGTGTGTGTAAGTAAATGAGCATACAGATTTCCTGCATCATGAAAGGTATGGGCCATAAAGGCTGAAGATGGTGCCTCGACGTTACAAAGGAACTTTGGGTGACTGTCCAGGCAGACAGGTGTCATCTCTGTCATTTTCTACACTTTGCACTTCCTGTTTATTTGGATAATATTATATCCTTCTGTGGTCTTTGATGTGGTTGAAAGTTTAATAATTATAGGTATAGTTCTTTTTGGTTTAAAAGGTATATTAGATATGAAACTTTAGACTCACAATGATAAGGTAGATAATGGAATATTCTCTTTAATTTTGTGAAAAAAATAGACTGGATATTGTGACTGTAATTCCTGCTTGAGAGCTGTTCTGTTGTAATTTTGCTATATGGAAATTGAAACTTTCCCTTTTATTTAGACAGAAAAGAGGAAATGTGGTGGAAATATTCTCTGTATGATGTAAATAAAGTAACTGGTTTGGCCTATGCACAGCACCGTAAAAGTGGGTGGAGAATCAGGGGACAGGCAGGTAGGAGAAGGGCAGAGTTAGTCAGTCTCCATCGGACCCCCGAAGAAGAATCATGTAAGGAATACAGGTGAGCCGCAGGCTGAGCCACGTGGCAGACAGATTAATGGAAATGAGTAGAATAATGATGAAAGAGCTAGCTAGTAATGTGCTTGAGACATGGGCCAAACAGTATAAAGTAAAAAAAAAAGCATACTGGTTTCAGTTACAAAAGTGTGCTCTTCGAGTTTTTAATTAATTGGTTTATTCTTACAGGAGTTGGGAGCCATGGTCTCAGCCACCATAATTTATGGAACAGAAACTATATATCATAGCAGGAAAGGTAGAGTGAGATAAAGCACAGTGACGGTGTAATGCAGGTTGAATAGCCCTTATCAAAAAATTTTGGAGTCTTAAGGTGTTCTAAATTTCAGATTTATTTAATTGAGTGAATATCTGTATATAAATTACCAGTTAACTACAGATAATTGATTTCAAACACAAAAATGTGATAATTCAAAATAAGAATGGTTGACCTTAAACAAGTATGATTTGTATACTACCGTCAGAGCTGAATAAAACAATTTCTCAAAAGTAGTAATTATGATGAGCATATAGAACCTTTTTAAAATATACTACCTGTGACTCTGCTACCAGTGACACCAAGATAGTGATTGCTACTGGCACTTTAGGATGTTGATAAGATTGTAGTCTCTGTTGGTTTAATAGAAGGTTTCTGTGCATGAAATCCACTATTCAGAGAAAGAATCACATTTCTAACTTTAGATTCAGTGGCTTCAGGTCCAACTACTAAGCTATGCCTTAGCCATTATTGCTTTTCCCTTAAAAATTATATTCTCAAATGGTCCCAAATGCCTTACATACGGAAAATATTCCTGCAATGACTTTCTACCTTCATATGTCCTTATTTTTTAATACGTTTCTCCCTTTCTTGGGAATCAGTATAATGCTCCAATGCAGTTGAGGACTTTTCAGTATACAACCGTGAATTTAGAGGCTACTTTTGCTTTGATTTACCATATAACTGTCTATTCATGGTTAAATTCAAGCAAGAATTGAGATATACAACTTCCATTTTGTTCTCCTTTTTAAAATTAAACCCTGACATTTAATATCTTATTTATGCTTTACTGAATTTATTTGCTGATGGATTTACAATGACCTCCAGAAAGGGGCAGTTGGTGGCCTGTCTGAGGTTTCCTTCATGTAGAGCTCTGGCATGGTTGACCACCATCCTTTAAGATGTCTTATCCATAGGAACGAGACTACCAACTTTGTGTCTGTTGTCATTGCTATTTTGCTTGTGTGACATAATGGCAATGCTTTCCATTTGGAGCAGCTGCAAGTAATTTGATGTTACTGGCAATGGACAATTCAATAAGTAATTAGATTGGCAGTATCTCGGATTGAACTCTTGAGTTTTAAATAATCACATGCCCAGGTATAGGGGAAATGTCTTAGTTGGCAAACTGATCAACATACAAGCATGAGGACTGGCGTTCAATTTCTTAATGCATATGTTAACAACAACAAAAAAATGCTGGTCAGGGCCTTGAGCATTTGTGAACACAGTGGAAATGGAGACAGGGGATCCCTGGGGATGAATGAGCCCATCTCAAACAATAAGGTAAAGAATGACTGAAGAAGACATATGAGATCAGCCTCTGACCTTCTGCATATAGTTACATGTCCACACACACACCACATGCCTTTACGTTGCCACCAAACTGACTGCATATTAGTTTTTATTTATGCTGAATAGCTACATTTTAAAAGAATTACTTTAAAGTATCTTTTTGCCTTTTTAGAGCTTCAAGTCAGATTGTAGTTAGATACATGAATTTGTGTCGCGCGCAACCTCGTCCTGCAAGGAAGACGCGACACCCAGCTCTTCTTTCAGCAGTTTTATTCAGGAACCTTGATTCTGACTTCTGGCTTACTTACTTACTTATGACGGGGACTGACTGACTTGCTACATCTTCTCTCTCATTCTGCTTCTCCTGCCTCCGGGGAAAACCCGCCCGCAGCCTAAATAGCCTCTGGGCAGCCAACCCCAATACGCTACGTGTGCATTACCTATAGGTTCAGGTATGCAGAAGCAAGCCAGATCCTCAGCCTAGCGAATTATGGGATAGTTTGTCACTGAGAGAGTTCACCATGTGGAAGGTGGAGGGCGGAAGCCAGTGACATCTTTTTGTGCTTGGAGAATGCAAGGCATGGCTACACGAAGCTCTCCACAAATTTGCACAGAATGTTAAAAAAGGAATGTTAAACCAAATCTAAGTGCCTTTATACCTGTTCCTCACTAAATGGAATCTCAGTTCCTTCTTTTCCTGTGTATGCTCTTATTTTATCCAACCTTGGTTTACTTTACTTCCAGTATCCATGCCCAGGACTGGAAAATATTTCCTGAGGACCTTTCATCATGTCACCTGTAGAGGTGACAGCATGCCTCTTGCTGTGGCCCTCCCCCCTCACTTCTCCCCAGCTTCAGTGTCTAATGTTTTCTTTCATTTCCTAAGACATCTTGTTCCCTCATCCTGTCCCTGAGCTGCTCCAGGGACTTCCCAGGTCTACTGTGTTGTCTCCAATGCTTTACTTTCTCTATTTTTTTCTAGTCTGAAGAATTCGCTGGGTGATTTTAGTTTGTCTTAGTGTCTCTACGGAGGCTGAGACATTGGGCTTCTTCTTTTCCTTGGGGTACTTCACAAAGTACGATTACCTTTTTACTTTCTCTGTAGAACTCTATGTTCAGCCTTTCCAAGAAACTTCACCTGAAATCATGGCCGCTTTGTAATGAAACATTTTCCCTCCACAGCCTTTGAAACATGGTAGCAATAACTAAAACCAAAGGTGTCAGGGGGAGTCAATTAGGAGAAGAGTTGTATATGAACCCCAGAGTCACTGCATGTTTTCCTGACTCTTACAGGTTACGTGGAAGTGCTGGTGATACCTGCTGGAGCAAGAAGAATCAAAGTCGTAGAGGAAAAGCCTGCGCACAGCTACTTAGGTAACAGGTGCTGCAGACTCAGACGGTTGTTCTTACGAGGAACCCAGGTCCCCACTCTGGGATGAAGTCAGTCTGTTTATAGCTTCACACTTGAACTTCCTGGAAAGCATCTCTTCTAATATTAAGAAATTCTAACTTTTTTCTCTTTCTCCAAGGGAGTCCCAAGGACAAAAGCAATTTGGTTTTCTGTTGAGAGAGTGTAAAATACTTACAAATGGTAGCTCACCATAAAAAAACAGTAACAACAACAAAACGTAATATATATATATGTATATATATAAAACAATTTATTAACACATTTATTCATGTCTATACATGCATGTATGCCCAGAAACTTCACAGGTATTTTTGGGGGAAAATGATTATTTTAGAAATAGGAAATCTTGCCAGGCATGGGTGGTATAGGCACTTGAGAGGCAGAGGCAGGTGGATCTCAGTGAATTCAAGGCCATCTTGGTCTGCAAAGCAAGTTCCAGGACAGCTAGGACTTTTTCACAAAGAAACCCTGTCTCGAAAAAAAAAAAAAAAAAAAAAAAAACAACAAAAAGAAATAGGAAATCTTCTCACTCAAAAGAAGCCATTTGTAGTTAAAAGGTTTTACTATGTTGAGATTCTCTGTCCTGCTTCACTCTGGGAAAACTCACCTATGGAAAAATTTAAGCATTGCTTGCAGGAAAGATTAAATTGGCTATTTTGATATATTTTATAAAATAATATTTATTGATTATTCAGAAATTTTACATCATGCACTACAGTCACATCCACCTCCCAGTCCTCTTGGGTTTGACTCTCCCTGCCCCCCCCCTTGTGACCTCCCACACATACACAAAAAAGAAGAAAAATAAAAAACAAATCCTGTTTTTGTTGTCCATATTTCAGTTAGGTCAATTGATAACTTTTTAATAGACCAGAGAAAGTATCACATAGAGTCAAACCAAATAGAATGAAAGGGACCAATCAGAATTTAAACATCACACTTTATATTTTAAAAATATCTTGGAACTTTTTGCTTGAGAAAAATGATGCCTTATTATTCTCAATTGAGCAATAAATGCCCCCAAAGGAAAACCCTTTGCACATAGTGAACAATCCTTTTTATATAGTGTTTCTACCCTGCACTCTAAAAACTAGTCTAGCCTTGACTTTGGATTATTTTTCCCATTGGGATATTCTTTCTTAGAGATGATCTTGTGAGATTGAAAAACAGTAAGAGAAACCCTTGTGTATGTGAGATTCTCATTTGCTAATTATTTGCATAAATTTGTTTGCTAATATCTTCTATAAATTTGATCTGATTTGCCTACTATGGTTTTAAATGTATTTTAAGTACAAGAAGATCATCCTCAATTCAAGTCCAAATACCCAGTTTTAGAAGATAGTAGTGTTAGATGATTGAGACACATTCAGTCAGTAAATAACTGCCTGTCACAGTTATGTACATTTTCTTTATTCCCAAGCTGCAAAAATAGATCAATGTCTCAGAACTTTTGTTTTAATCCTATCAGTTTAATGAACTGACAAGTGCAGCAAAAAAAGACAGTTCTAAAATGAGACACTTTCATGCTGTCTCTTCCATAGCTTCTAACTTTTTAAGGTTTTTTTTCTGTCTGCCTGTGTAGTTACTATAGTTCACATATTCTCCAAGGTCTGCAAATGACAAACTCATATTTTTTGGCATGTTCATAGTAGCTTGTTTATCCATAGTTCCTTTAACTTTTTCTTCTTTTGGCTTCTACTACATCACTCTTTTTTCTCACTGGGTACCCTTTTTCTCATCCTCTTTGGTGTAACCTGAACCTATTCCCTGTATATCTCCATATGTTTGGGCTCTGAACTAAGACTTTCTCTCTTTTGGACTACTCTGTCCCCAAAAAATTTCTTCTGTAGCCAGTTTATCTTTGAACCTCCACCTTTCAAATAATGACACAGAGACTTCTTTTTATATATAAATGCTTGGCCTTAGCTTAGACTAGTTCACAAGTATATCTTAAAACTTAAATTAACCTGTTTATATTAATCAATTCTCTGCAGTGAGGCTCATTACCTCTCCTTCATACTGTATATCCAACTCCCTTCATTTCTCACTGGCAAATCTCCCCATCTCTGATTTCTTCCCAGAGTTCCCATCTCGTTCCAGAAGACCAGCCTGTGCTCTACTGCATAGCTATAGGCCATTCAGATCTTGATTAAACCAATCAGAAGGTATCTTAGCAGAAACACGTCCTCACAGTATACAAAATGGTTATCCCACAACTCTCTTTTATAACAGTTACATGTTTATTTGTGGGAAGTCATAACAAAAAATCTTGTTTCAGTAAGATTTATTTCTACCCCTAGCTGAATGTCTTTGCCTATTTTCCACTGTTACTTCCCTGTGGCTTTGTAACAGTTGGCACAAACTTGAGTACATAAAAGAACAGAAATAAATCTATCCTTTAGAGTCCTGGCATCTAGAAATCAAGAAATCATTTCAATAGGCCAAGTTAAAGTGTCCACATACTTATTGTCATTGGAAAATAATGGAATGGCACCACTCCCCGCTCCCACCAGCTATTGGTGAATGATAGCATTGCTGTTTGTGGAAGCATTACTCCAGCACCTGCCTTTATGGTCTGTTGCCTATCTTCAGTGTTTAAATCTGCCTGAGTGACCTCTTATAAAGACAGCCATGATGGCATCGACTACCTCCGTCATGATTTAGGACAATTTAGTGTTCTATAGGAGGCTTCTCTTCTTCATCTTCTTCTGCCCTTCATCTTCTCTAGCTGCAAAGACAAAAACAAGAGACAGAACAGTCTACAAATAAGATAAATTAATTTTTCAGTTTTGGGAGCTGGGTCATTCAAATGAAGGTCCTGGCATATGTGATGTCTACTGAGAGCCTAGTGCAGATTTGTAGAAGACATTTTGTTTCTCCATAAGGCGAACAGGGCTGGCAAAGTAGTCAGACTCTAATGAATTCACTAATCCCCTAACTGAGAGTAGAGCCCTGTTAATCAACTCCACAATATCATTAGCCTGGAAATTTAAGGTGTTTATATTTTAGAACATGAGGAACATCTGCAGTCTATATTTAGCTTACCATAACCATTCATTTCTACTCAGCTGTTGATGTTGTAACCAACAGTCTTCCTTCATATATCCTTCCTTTCTTTCCCAGTGTGCTCTGATACATTTGTAGATCCTGCCACATGCTTAAAACCATTGTTTTTCATGTGTCCTGTGAGCTCCATCACTCCATTTGCAGGCTCCCATGTTGTTACCTACATAACTGACGACTGGCTAAATTCCTTACTTGTGTTTACACATATCATATACACCTTTGTTGAAAATGTTTGCCTTGTTGCATTCTCTGTAATTACAACAACAAAGTCCACTGTGCATGAAGTAATATTAATGTTTCAAATGAATTATATAATTGAAAGATATTTTAAACCTGTAGAGAGGTTGTTATACAACAACATGTAACAAGTATCTGTAAAATAAGGCCTTAAAACACCTAGGTGAATCTGATACCATCTCTCTGGCCCCGGCCTAAATATTTTAGTGAATCTTTTTTTTTTTTTTTTTTTCTCTTTTTTTTTAAACTTTTATTTATTTATTATTTATTTGCCTTGGTGTTTGCCTGGAACTGGAACTACAGACAGTTGTTAGCTGCCATGTGGGTGCTGGGAATCGAACCCGGGTCCTCTGGAAGAGCAGACGGCGCTCTTAACCGCTGAGCCATCTCTCCAGCCCCTTAGTGAATCTTTTGAAAGAAAAAATTAATTGCTTTTTATGTAGCATTTGAAATTTCCTAAAAGTGACATTCCTAATTGAACACATTCTTCTTTAACTCCACATATATTACCTCCTTTCTTTGTTCTTGCATTTAGAAAATTGATTGTTATAAATGATGTAGGGAGTATAAATTATAAAATGTTTTCTTCTGTTATCACTTTGCATAGTTTTGCTAATCTCACCCTTTTCCTGCAACAGAAATCTACACGTCTGCTATTTTGTTACTGCTGCTGTTGTTATTAAAAGAGCACCATCTAAATTTGAGTCTTATATCTGTTCTTCAGTTTCTACTTTTAACTATAGTCAGCTCTCAAAATAACATGTACTTGTCTAAAAAGTACAAATGCTACCCCAGAGATTCAGTATGATTTGCTGTACATGTTACCATGTTCCCTTCCTTACTAAAATAATGCAGAACATAAAGTGCAGGATATAAGCCAAGCGATCCAACAGAATCAACCCATTGTAGGACAGGAAGGGGTAAAAACAAGAGCTTGCAGAGATCCTGGATTGGTGGATCTGAAGCATGCTGACATGTGACTATTGTGAGAGCTAGCAGGGGTTTAGGGCTGCCTTCTTGGTTTCCAGATAAGTGATAGATAGCAAACTGATGAGAAAAAACAAAAGTGCCAGTGTTAATCTGAAGACCTGCAAGTAAGTGGATCATATCATAAACCTGTCTTCTCAGGGCTCCCTTGTGTATGGGAAGGAGGTTGTAAGAAGTCTTCAAATGTAATGTAATAAATTTAGAAGAATAAATGAAAATAGAACTTTAGCTGATGACATCAAACTATATATTATTGCATAAGAGACATGTCACTTCCTGGTACAATTATCTTATACATTACTCTTTCTTTAAATTATATTCACTTACCATTAGCTTCTCTGAAGATTACAGCATTCCTTTGTTAATGATTGACTAGTTAGCCTAAAAATGAATAAACCATATGCTTTTATTTATAAAATCATTATAGCTTATGGCTTCCAAAAAAAGATCTCAGAAAAGGCATCAAATCCAACTTTGCAATTTTATAAGTAGGGCACTAGAGCAAAAATCTCACTATAAATAATTTGAAATGAGCAAGATATAAAACAATGCTTCCTTTTAATACTTACCTCTTAATTTGATTACTTTAAGATGCTGTAACAAAGAGCCACAGCCCGAGTGGGTTATAAATAGAATTTGCTTTTCACAGCTCTTAAGGCTGAAAGTCTGAGCTCAGGAGACCAGTGTGGTTGGGCTCTGATGAGGCCCTTTTATGAGCTGGAAATTACTGACTTCTGTGTCCTTACATGGCAGAGAAAGAGAAAGCAAGGTCTCTTGGGGCTCTTACAAGAACACTCATCTCATTTATGAAGATTGTGCCCTAATAACCTGAGCCAACTCTAATTACCTCACAATGACCCCACTTCCTAATCACATCACAATGTGGAGTCCAGTTTCAACATGGGAACTTGAAAGGATAAAATCAGCCTGTAACATGTCTCAGCAGGAAGGACATTAAAAAGTCCTCAAAGGCCAAAACTTTGGTGAAAACAAAAAGCCCGATGCTGAGCCTACTGAAATGCCACCTGAAGTGTTCATCCTGTAACTGAAGTCAGAATCTGAGAACCAGGGTGATGCTGTAAATAGAAAACAAACCAAAGGCTGCTACAGAGTATCTCTCATTGCAAAATGGGAATTCAAAAGATTTCATGTTTTGTCTAAATAAGGAGCAAGAATGTAATTATACATGAATGGAAATGGGAGGAAGTATTTACATTAACATCAATCTAAGGTGGACATGGAAAATCAACTTTCCTGAGAATTTGCCGTGCACAGCAACCCCACATATGTGTTGTGCTCTCTTCATCTAACTGTGAAGCCACAAACCCTCGGGACTATTTTTCTTATTCAGTATCGGTATCACTGACATGTGCCAAGGGAAGCATTTTCTATACGCAACCCCTCTTCAAACCAGCCCTCAGAAAACGTAATTCAACATATGGAACATTAAAAACAACCTAGAAAACAGAAAGAAAATATACATCATGAACTAAACACCGCACTGAAAAAGAGTGTACAAATTCAATTAATATACAGTTGTGTCACACAAGACAATATGAAGAAAATTTTATAAATAATAAGTTTATCTTTGTAGGTTATGAAAGTAAAGAAAAGTTATGATGTCAGAGAGAATAGACTTGGCTTCATAAAGCCCTTATTCCATGAATATATAAAAATGTAATTTTTCTGAGTATAAAGTCAAATATGTATTCTTGATTAGTATAAAACAGTAACACATTCAGATATATTACCCATATACCAAATAGCATTTTTAGTGTATTTGAAGAATCCTGTATTCTCTCTTTTGCCTAAGCTATTTTGTGTAAAATTACTAACAGTTTTACTTTGATAGTTAAACATTGAAGTCTTATTTTAGAAAGGCCTTTTACTCTCTCTTTTATTTTAATGGGCCATGCTTTAATTTTATGGAACTTTTCACATAGATATGGAAAATGGGAATTTATGTTTTCGTAGATTCTTTGATGCTTGAAATTGTTTGGGTAATTGTTTTTGGCAGGGAATGATCTGTTTTATTTGCCTTCTCAAAAGGGTTGGCTTAGAGCTGTTTCTGATATTTTCTGATTGCTCTGTCCCTGAGGACAGTGTTGGAACTCTTATTTCTACCACGGTTACCTTGTGTCTTGTTTTCTTGATCTGTTTCAGCTTTATCAGTCTTCAAGTAACCAAATTTTGATGCCACAGGTTGCGTCCACTGTTAATTTATTGCTGTTTGATTCATTTCTTTGTCATTTTCTTCCATTTGTTTTGAAATTTGTTTTATTTAAAAGGGTTTTTTTTCCCATATCTACCACTGCTCCCCCTCCCTTCCCTTCTCCCAGTCCTCCCTTAGCCTCTCCCGACCCCATTCCCCCATCCATTCCCCAAGGAGGGCAAGAAGCCCAAGGTGATTCAGTTCGGTGTGACATATCCAGTTGTGGTAGGCCTGAGTCCCTCACCCCAGTATCAAGGCTGAGAAAAGTGTTCCACTGTAGGCAATGGGCTCCGAGATATCAGTTCATGCACCAGGAATAAACTCTGGTCCTACTGCAAGAGGCTATACAAACAGCCCACACAGTTTGACTGTAGTCTACATTCAGAGACTTTCCATGAAAGTTCTTCAGCTGTCACTTCAGAGTTCATGAACTCCCAATAGCTCCAGTCTGCCATCTCATGTGTCTCCTCCTCATGATCCTGATCTGATTCCTATGCTCATACACTTTCTCCTCTCTCTCTCATCTGGACTGGGAGCTCAACCTGGTACTTAGTTATGGATCTCTGCTGCTGCCTTTATCAGTTGTTGGATGAAGGTTCTATAATGACAGTTAGGGTGGTCATTCATTTGATTATAGGGAAAGTCTTGGCTCCTCTACCATAGATAAAAACAGAAGAGTGACTTTAGCTTCCTTCCTACATACTGTGACACACCCGGGTTACAAAAGTCTTAGTTCTGCTTCACGATGAACTTTCTGTTGAAGCTATTATTACAGTACCCTATGGTTTCCACTTGGACCTTTGAGTTATACTTGAATATACTTAATTTACAGTTATTTTGAGATACTTATATAAGTTTTCTGTTGAGTGTTTCCAGTGTGAAGTCTTAGGATAAACACATATATGCAGTCAGGTGTCCTACTAAGACTTGGTTTTATCACCTGTGGCCTAAAGGAGTTATTCTGAAATTTCCAGGTACAGTCTTCACAATTAGTACAATTTAAGTTTTCCAAGTAAAGATATTCCTCTTGTCCAATTAGAGAAAGAGGAATAAAAAGACATCAAAAATTTATCAATTTTTCCTCTCAATTAAATCAGCTGTTACTTTATGCATTTTGGTGATTTATTATGTAGTTCAGATTGTTCTATAACCTTAATAAATTTTGTATATCATCTATGAGTTGTGTGTGTGTGTGTGTGTGTGTGGGGTAGTAGTCAATACATGTGTATGTGCAGTAGTATGTACATATGTAGAGGTCAGAAGGTTATGGTGTGTGTGTGTGTGTGTGTGGGTGTGTGCGCGCGCGCGCGCTCGCACGCACGTGCGCAGCCTGCTGAGTTTTGTATGTGTTTGTATTTAAGGCTGGATAAGTTATGGGTTTTGTCCCTAGAGACTCTCATTAGTATTTAGCTCTTTATCTAGAGATGGAATCTTGCAAGATTTCAACTGGTGTTGTCATTGTGTAGGTCTTATTTACATAGCCATATTGTTGAGAGTTCGTGACTCCAGCTTTCCTGTCCTATGTAGAAAACTCAACCTCACAGAGACAGATATCCTGATCCTGTGTTCCCTTCCCTCCTATTCTTCCATGGTATCCTCTGCTCTTCACTTGTGTTATAAATGCTTTAGTTAGTACTGAGCACTCAACAATCAGCTTTCTGTATTTTGACCATTTGGGATTTTTTCTAATGGCCTCCATGTGCTGCAAGAAGAAGCTTTATTGTTGAGGGGTAAGAACTGCATTTTATGTAATTTTAAAAATGCTCACAAGTAAGTAACAGTTTTCTTTTTTTTCCTAGCTACTATAACCTGTTCTCCCAATCACAATGTTCCCTGTATGGCTTTGTGTGTGTGTGTGTGTGTGTATGTGTTTTCTTCATGAGTTCCTTGTACTTTCTAAGGCCTATGTATTTGGAGTTTTTTTTTTTAAAAAAAAATGTAAAATGCATTTAAGTATTGTGTTTTCAAATACTTTGTATGTCCTCCTAGCCTCTTTTGGAATCCCAGTCACTTGATTGTTATCTCTTGTGTTTCCCACGTGTCCATCATGTTCTGTTCCTGTTCATCAGGTCTTTGTTCTCTGAACTTTAGTTCTTTCCTATGAATGTGTCTTTGACTAATGTGTTTTTAAGTCCATTTGTTTATTAAGTTCAATATTTAGTATGTTTTCCTGTTCTAAGACATTTGATTTGAATATTTTCTAGCTCCATTGCTCTCGAGTATTACATACCTTTCTATAAATGTGTGTGCATATTTAAAGGGTTAATTCACTAATTCCACAATCTCTAAGATTCTAAGATTTAATATCATTTTATTTCTGATGCCTCCCTACTCAACTTTGTGGTGGCCACATTCGCAGCAAATTTTTAATTGAATGATGAAAATGAATAACATAGCATGGATGAGTGGCTGTGTTATATTTTCTTACTAATAAGTATAAGCTTCATTTTGCTAAAGACTTCATTTACTTCTGAATCAGCCACATATCTTGAGACTGTTTTAAAGCTTTGTTAGAATTGACTCATGTTGCTTTAATATGAGGTATGTTAAGTCGTTTGTTTGTTTGTTTGGCCCACTGTCTTTTTAGCTTCTCGATAAATATTCAAAGCAACTTATCTTGGAATTACCTAGAATTTGCATTTTTCTTCATACTTATTTGAACTGAAAAATGTAAAATCCTTAGGTTCTTAGCAGTGGTTCTTTCCCCAGCTTTAGAGAGTCACACCCTATTTGTTTGAAGCTGAACATTCAACTCAAAGGTCAAAGGTCCCCTGTGAATGCTTTAGGAGCTTTTTTTTTTTTTTTGTACTTCACTCTTCTCCAGAGCTCCATAAAACAGATGGTAGCTATCTTAGCCAGTGTGAACTCCAGTCTTTGTGCCTCCCCATCTCCATGATGCCCTCCCAGTCTGTGCCCTGTATAAGGTCACGCTCCCAGGGAGAGGTCTGGTAAATATCCTTGGGAAAACAGCTAAGTCATCATAGAGATTATAACAGCTTTGCTCTCTACCCTCAGCCATCAAAAGTTTGAAAACTGTTTCTCTACACATTGTCTAGTGAGAAGCAGATAAGTTCCACTGATTGCCAGAAGCAAGATTTTCAGAAATACATTTTTAAGTTCATGAAGTTTTTAAAAGTCAAGAAACATGATATGTACAAACTCCTGGTTCTGAATGAAGTGATTCTTAAGCCATTAAGTTGGGTGGATTTGCATGTACATATGTATGCCATTTTCTAGGAAATGTTGAAAGCCAAGACATGAATAGAGTCTGAATATCATATTCAGGGGAGTTTTAAGGCATTTTTTTTTAGAGATTTTTAAGAATTATAAACTGATCCTTGTAACCTGAAATATAAACATGGAAGTGGGGAAATGTTGATCCATGTGCAACATTAGACAAAAATATTTCTCAAAATATTTAATATAATTTATGACAATATAAGCAAGTGATAAATCTTAAAAACAATCCATGAGTAGTTTTCTTTTTATTTGTCAAAATCTTTAACATTGTCTAAGGTATGTTCATTTGTGGGTTTTAATGAACATTGGCAATGTTTTGAGATGTTTCTATCAATATATTTAGCTTTCAGGAAATATTAACAATTAAGCTTTGATCTCATAAAAATGAGAACATGTATGCTTATTTAACTTTTCTTCATATTTTGTAAGAACTATTTTGTAGAGAAGATTGATGCAGACAATGTCATTACTTTCATAAGCTTGTTGCTTGTACTGATGGGAGTACAATTAGCAGAACAAGTTTTGGTGAACATATAATAGATGATTGAAAACTTTTGACTTCAGTATCAACAAAGCAAATGACTTAGGGTTGTGTTAGAGGATATTTGGCAGTAGTATCATCCATTCTCATCTTCTACTTCATCTTCTTAAAGCTCTTCGAGATGCTAGCAAACAGTCAATAAACAGTGACTGGAAGATAGAACATTCTGGAACATTCAATCTAGCCGGAACTACAGTCCATTACATAAGACGAGGCCTGTGGGAGAAGATGTCTGCCAAAGGTCCTACAACCACACCTTTACATCTCCTGGTAAGAGAAAGAACGGGGCAGTGTTGTAAAATCAGCTTCTCATGGCCATGAAATTGCTGATCCCCTCTCTCTCCTTCTCCCCCTCCCTCCTTCACTCTCGTTTCTTCTTCTCTTTCTCTCTCCCTCTCCCCATCTGTTCTAAAAATCAGAATAGTCAGACAGACCAGCATTTAAAATTATTTAAGAGATATGATATTTGTAAAGACTTTAAAGTATTTTAAATCATAGTATCTAAAAAAATAGTAATTATTCAATGCAGGATGTTCTAGGTAATAAAAAAAAAACCTCACAGTGGAAACTGATCACCAATGCATAGGGATTTCTTTTTCCTAAAAGCATCATTTGCTAACCAGAATGTAACCATTCATCAATACTGAGCCACAGCAGTGGAAATTCCAGTAAGTCACGTCCACTTAATGGGACTCATCTGTGTCTGTAGAATGTGTCTTTGATAGCACATGGTTTTGAGAAGAGGGATTTACTAAACAAATCATTTTATGTATCTCCTCACAGTTCCTTTGCATCCTACTTGATAATTTCAGTTAGAAGAGCTTCTCTGTCCTGTGCCATCTAGGGAAAAAATTAAAAAAATATTTATATCGTGGAGAAAATACTTAGTCTTTGACTGAATGGCATAAAATAACATCAATAGCAAGCATTTTTAATGATTTGATATGGGAAAGCACTACCATATTTGCCTGCAGTCTGTAACCACAGACGAGTTCTAACCTACTTAAGAACAATACAAAAAGACTGAAACATGTAACAAACTTTTGTTTAAAGCCTGAAAACAGTATTTGTTAGACAGAGAGTCAGGGACTTTTCTTGTAGCTGAGCTGGTAATCGGACTAGTAATTGCCAAGGCTTTTCCTGGAATCATGGATTGTAATTAACTCAGTGAACTAGGTCCAAAAGTAGGTATGTGTGTGACCTGGATTTATTTGGTAATCCAAAGGAAACTGTACCTCTGAGATATTTTTCTTTAATGACTATTGCAGATTGAAAACTGGTACTGACTTGAAAGGCAAAGGCTTCTACTGCCATGCTTCAGTCTGTGCCCTGGACTGTAACATGCTCACACTTTCCTTTTGCAAAGGATTCTGCCAAAGAAAAATGGTTTAGGAAAGAGCTCATGGTTCTGTGGCCAGTCACTCTTTCAATTTTAAGTGGTATTAGATATTCAATATAGTTTAAGTTCTATCACTAAAAAGATAGTACATGTGGGAAAACAGAATTGTGCACATGCAATTAAATAGGGTGGAGAATAGCTGTTATTAGTATGGTCATTTCTCAAAGTTAAAATTACCTGATACTATTGTCATAACAATTACAAATGCATACTTTTACCCATTTTTATTAGGTTGAAAGTAACATGTATTTGGTAACATCTGATAAATTATTTAATCCAGAATCAGTATTGATATGTAGTCTGAGTTGGTACCCAGGACGTTTCACATTTGAAAACTTAAGACGACTTATATTATCTAGATAATGTTCATAAAGTCAATACATTGTTACACTTCTTTCAATATGTTGAACAAAGCTTGAAAGAAAGTAAGAAAAATTCAATTGAAATATATTCATACATAATCTTGGGCTCATTTAAGAATTTTTAAATGTATTAACTGAATTACCTATAACTACTCTAGACAGCGGTTGAATATCCAATATTTAACCATTAGATGACCAACTATTCATCCCCAAACACATAATTTAAAGATATATGTAGGAATTAATGTACCAACTATTTGCAGATTGTCAGATTGGTAGATGTGATATATTTCATATGGTTCTTTAACATAATTTATGAAAAGAATTTTTAAAAAATAAATATACAAGTTAACTTATATTCTTTTGTCTAATATATGTACATAGACATAATTGTTTTATATGTAATATATATATGATTTATATTATATATATAATTTCTTTATAACATCTATGATGATCCCATTCTGGTCTTGACATTGGATACCCATAATAAACAAAATGGCATGACCCCTAATTGTGGCTTAGCAAAGTGTAGACTCAAAGTCAGGGCCATTGACCCATTATAGTTTACTAAACTCTTTTGTGAGACTTTGCTGTTACTGTTCTAATGTTTATTTAAAATCCATTTATACATGCACATTGCCAAAATTGAAAACATCTAGGGAACAAAAATATTAACCTTCTAGCAATTCAGAAGTACACTGCCATTATTAATCACCATCTGCAGTCTCCAGTCTTACCTTGTATTTTAGAAAGGGTTTATACTGATTTCTTAAAACATCAAGACCAAAACAACATGAACAGGGAAGGTTCAGCTTGCAACTATCAGGTCACACTGCATCACTGAGGTAAGTCAGGGCAGAAACTGAAGGCAGGAACTTGGAGATGCTAACTGAAGTATCTTGAAGAACAGAAGAGTGTTGCTTCTTGGCTGACACCTGTAAACTTGCTCAACCTGCTTTCCTATATAAGAAAGGAATGCCTACTAGGGTGCCACCACCCACAGTAGGCTGGGCCCTCCTACATCCATAATTTATCAAGAAATCCTCCCATAGTCTTACTTGCAGACCATTTTGGGGCTGACATTTTCTTAATTGAGGGGCTCTGTTCTCCAACTCTGTCAAACTGGCATAAAATGTGATAATATACCCCATATTTTTTCAGTGACTTTCCACCTTTTTTTTAAAATAAAGGTGAAAGAAAATCTAGATTATTTTATATCTTGACATTAGATCCCTGTCCGTTAGAAAATATTATACTTATACAAAACTGTCATCATGTACATAGATCGTGCTTTGGGAAATGGTCTGCCAAATCAAAAGAAAATGATCGTGTATTGCTGGTTTCACTCATGTTGGCTTTCATGGTGATGTGTGTAACTCTCAGGTGACTCTCTAGTCTTTGAAAAAAATGACATTTTAAAGGTAATGTCTGCTGTGATTTAAAAGTATATGTTCATTGTGCTATTGGTATTTTAAAATATCAGAGTAATTGTAGCCTCTGTTTTTGAATGTGCTATGGTTTAAACTGTATTCCTTAATCACTCTATATGCCACAGGTGCTCCTGTTTCAGGATCAGAATTACGGTCTTCACTATGAATATACGGTTCCATCAGACCCACTTCCAGAGAACCAGAGCTCTAAGGAGCCTGAGCCCCTCTTTATGTGGACACATGCTGGCTGGGAGGATTGCAATGCCACCTGTGGAGGAGGTGACAAATTTTAAAACTTCAGTCTCTTCAAAACAACCTTTGTTTTCTAACTAATGGCTAGTAATTACAATAGATCTAAGAACTCTACTTTAGGATTGTAGTATCTTTAAAGGTTTGTAAACTATGTTTCTTACTTGTGTAATGGCTGAACAGCTGAACTATTTCATGGGAAAAAATCTTGCTTAAAATGAAAAGGCTATTCATCATTGTTCTGTTTCACTCAGTGAGACTGTTCATTACATTTATTGCATAGAGAATAATGCATTTGTTTACAGCATCCCAGATTCCAGACACAAATCTAGGTTGTGATGTACTATTACCATTAGTATCTGAGAAACACTTGTAGTACTGAACTAGTTTCAAGGTCTGAATCAGCAGTCTCAAAGTTCCAAAGAAACACATAGAATCTTACTTTAATTTCATGCTAATAGGGCTATGGTTCAGGCAAATAACTTGCTAACTCTTAACTCTTAAACTAACTCATGTTTAGCCAAATGCCTTAGTATGCTTTTCTCAGAGCGTTTTTTTCTTTCCTCTGTGTCTGCTGGCGTCTATGTTCTGTTATTTCTCTTTCCAGAGTTTTCTTAGGTAGCTCCACCCACACTTCCAGTCAGTCTTCTGGCCAATCAGCATTTTATTAAACCAGTAGGAGGGAAAAATATTTATGATACACTAGAACATAATCCCACGCAAACACTTTCAGCAAAGTAACTGTGTGGTTTGACGAAATCATAGAAACACCTTTCACAATAGACTCAACAAATATAAACTATCTTGGGGTAACTCTAACCAAGTAAATGAAAGAATGTATGATAAAATACTTCAAAGTATTGAAGAAAGAAATTAAAGAGGATATCAGAATATGAAACAACCTTGTATGCTCATGGATTGATAGGATTGATATAGTAAAAATGGTCATTCCATCAAAAGCAACCTTTAAAGCCAAGATAATCTCCATAAAAATTTCAACACATTTCCTCAATGATCATGGAAGGACATATGTTAGCTTCATATGGAAACACACACACACACAAACACACACACACAGGATCTGTAAAACTACTCTGAATAATAAAAGAAATTCTGTGTGAATGTTTTCTAAGAACTAAAATAAGATGATGATGAGAATATGCAAGGGAGGGAAAAGTGAGAGAGAGTGAGAGAGAGAGAGAGCAGGTACACAGTCAACTAGATTTTCAGTAAAGCCCTCCACAGAAGCCATGCTGAGTCAAACTCTAAGGGAGCTCAGCTGCAGCTGTAATGTGGAGCAGAGGTCAGGGTGCAAAGAAGCAGGAGTAGAGCCAGATGTGCCCAGAATTACAAGGTACTTCGTGCAACCCTCCTTCTCTAGGGGATAAGGATACACAGGAGGTGTCCCGATACAGTGACTGAGTGTCTTCAGATGTGAATCTACCTTTGTGCTCTCCAGATGAAATAGAGCAGAAGGGTGGGTGAAACACCACATCAATGGAAGAATCAGGCCAATTAGTCCACGTAGAAGCAGGAGAAAAGGAGAGCCGGGGAACATTGCTGCTGTGCTAGATGTGAAGCTTGAGATTCCCAGTGGCCGTAATGGTTTTTAATGAGGGGATGAAAAAGTCACCATTAACTTACAAAAATAAGCCCTAAAATGCCAGGATTAGGAGGAATTGAGAGCTTCGACAGAAATTAGAGATACCTGTTGGTCTAAATGCAATATCAAGTAAGCAATTGCGGATATAAGTCTGATGTTGGAGAGGGAATATGAAGCTTTTCATATGCAACATACAGATAGTGTAGTAAAAACAATGAGACCAGATGAAACCGCCCAAAGGGTAACTGGAGAGACAGGGAGAAAGCTGTTAGAAGACTAACATTTGGGGTGCTCTATCATTGGCAGTTTGGAGAGGATGAGAAGAAATGGCAAAGCTGATTCAGATGAGTAGCCAGCAAGATAAGGAACAAATATGTGAGACATAGTGCTGTCTGTAAAGACAAAGTGAGGGAAGCATTGTAAGGAGGAAAGAATGAACAACTACCAAAATCTACTAAGGAGCAAGGTAGAAGAACTGGTTAGCATTTATGTTTTGGGATGTATTCTTTTTACTAGATATAAAACCAAAGGCTCAGTGCCACTGTAAATTTAATTTTAATACTAAAATTGGCACAAAAGGTCAAGAAGAATGGATTTTGTAACAAGATAGCAGTCATCAGTGTGCTGTCACAGAAGAAGGAGGGGATCCTGAGGCAGCATCCTCACCATAGAACCCATAGGCAGATAACAGCTACTGAGGAAGAAGAGGCATTTCTTTAGTGGTAAGCCACTAGTAAGATAATTTTGCTTCAGTAAAGGACCCTTTATGCATGCTTATCTGAGGAATTCTAACAAAACTTACTGGAGTACACACTCAAAAGTCATAAAGGTAGATGGGGAACTAGTTAGGAAGATGTAGGAGATTGATGAAAGTGATGGGGGTGAGGAGGCACAGTATAATGACATGGGGAGTGACTATGATCCAAATATGTTACATTTGTGTATAAAAATGCAAAGCCACCATTTAAAGGGGGAAAGGGAAAATAATTAAAGACAGGAATTCTAAATCAGTCCATGTCCCCAAAAGAAGCGAGAAGCATGTATGGCAGGAGCTGTAGGGGATAAAAGTCAAAGGATTTCCTTTTTGTTGTTGGTTCCAATAAGACACATTACACATCACTGTTTGTCAATGTACATTTTCTACAGGAGACTGTCAGATGAAGATAGACTGAGAAATTGGTGGAACAATTCCTGGATGTAACTGGAAGTAATGAAATGAGTAATTATGTTGGCTTTACAAAAACATAGCCTATCATCAGACACAGAAAAATAAACAGTCTGGGAATATGTGGTAGTTTAATTTCAGCCTGTGCCCATTCTCTCCACAAAGGTCACTTTGTTGAGAGTGAGTGTGAAAAGGGACATATGCACTCTAAAAACAGAAATATGAAATGATCACTTAGAAAAAGACAGGAAGAATGAAATTGTTACAAATTGGCTTTAAGTCAGACTACAAATCATGGGTCAGCAGGGAGTTCTTCAAGGGCTACTCTTGGGCATATTTCATAGCTCTCAACATATAACAGCATCTAGTGGCCAGTAGAAGGTAGAACAGAAGGTGCTCTTATGTGGTGGTTTGAAAGAAATTACCCACGAGTCTCAGGCATTTGACTACACAGTCTCCAGTTCTTGCAGAGGAAATGTCACTTTGAAGTCTTACAGACCACATGCATTCCCAAGTTAGCTTCCTCTGCCTCCTGGTTGCAGGTCAGGATATGATCTCAGCTGCTGCTCCAGCCATCTTCTGTGTGCTAGCTCACCCCTCCCCCAACCATCATGGTCTCTAACCATCTGAGACAATAAGCCCAAAATAAACTCATCTATAAGTTGCCTTGGTTATAATTATCTTATCACAGCAACACTAAAGTAACCAACACAATTAGTAAGACCCAGTTCCTCCATGGCCAGTTCTCAGTGTTACTGCATGTGAGCCTGGACTATCTGATGTTTTGCCCTAAAGACTTTGCAGTTCCCTAGAGCTCTTTAGTGACTGGGACTTGCAGTTTCTCTTCCATGTCTTCTGACAGTGTTCTATCCTGCAGCCATCCATTTGTGTCTCTTCTATTGCTGTTGTCTGTCTTGTTCTTGTGGAGCTGCTCTCTCAAACTATCCAATTGCTTGTCGTTATGGTTGCTGTCAATAGCTGCCATGTAGGAGACAACTACCCCAGGTCCTTCCCTGTTTCTGCTGTTGCGGCTGCTATTGGTGTGTCTTGAGACTTCTAATTACAGCTCTCACTACATCTGGCCATTCTGGTGCTTTTGCAAGCTTGGCCTCTTCACTGCTTATCTGTCATTACTGGGTCTTTTTTGCTCTTTTCTATTAAAAGTGGACAAGAGGTGACCATTCAAGAGAATCTTTCTGTCAGGAGTAATGTTGCAGTGCCACTGGGGGCCTCATTGGAGGGTATTTTTCAGCCATCTCACAAGAGATTCTGGACATTCCTCTCTGAAGAGAATTGGTGTTTTCTTCAATCACAGCAGACTCTCATGCAAATGAAGATGTGTGTGTGTGTGTGTGTGTGTGTGTGTGTGTGTGTGTGTGTGTGCGCACGCGTGCTATCATGACATTGTTCTTTTGTCAATAACAGCAGTCCCTCTACTAAGCCAGTAGGGCAAGTGTGCCCTTCTAACTGAGAGAAGTGGCTTAGGGTGGCCTGGAGCTCACTAAGTCTGGTAATATCAAAAGGTCAGTATAAAGTGTTTCAAACATTCCTGCCTGGGCTTCACATTTTAGGAGAACAGAACAGTGTTTCTTTAAGGTCTTCACAGTATGTTCAAAATATTCATACTGGCATAAGGATAGTCTGGATGGCTGAATATTGAACTTTTGCTCAAAGATGGAAAAGAGAATAATCAGCTTTCAGAATATTAGGGACTCAAATTGCCCTACCCACCAGTGTCTTTGCTTATTTACAGGAAAATGAGCATCAAAAGGGTCACTTACAATAGGAATTTAAATTATCATCGACGCTGAGTGATTTTAACTGAGTTTATTAGTGCTTTAGTGATGCTTAACATCTGGCCAGTGCCCTAGGGAGAGGATGGTTCTTTCATCTGCTTCTTAATGGGAACATGTATTTTGGTCTGTAGTAGCACTAATGGTCCAGTTGAATTCCAGGTCATGAATTTATCACAACTTCAATCCCTATGATGGTTTAGTACCTTCGGGCTGTGTACAATTGGCAGATACTCTTATAGAGCAAAAATGGGTATCTTAAAGTGAATATTATAAATAAGAATGTAGTAAGTAATGGCTTGAGACTGTATATGTTGAGTTCAAATGGTAAGAGGAAATTAAAGATGCATGGATGTGATAGATATTGAAGAAGTGGTAGGTTTGAGGAGTTTTGGGGCCTCTTTTGATTTTATAAATTCTCAGACTCCATGCACTAATAGGATGGGAAGAAAAGGTTGTGGAAGTTACAGGCAAGGGTCAGTGGGATGACAAAGGAATTATTGTCACCATCAAAGGGAAAAAAAAAAATCAAGATTGTTGGGAAGAAAATAAGACCAGAACTATGAACACAGTGCTGGGAAAATCATTCAAATATCTAGGAGCATTGTCAAAAACAAAACAATAATAATAATCTGGGATCTCAAACCCACAAGCAATGAAGAGGCTGGCATTGAGTACATGAACAAGGGAGCTATGGTGATAAAAGACGGAGATTCGGGAAGACAAACTTGAACAATGTCTTGTTGAGAATTCTAAAGCCAAAGCCCATATTATCTCAATCCAAAAGTACTGTTTATAAACAAGAGAATGTTCCTGTCAACAAAGGATAGAAACAGTGTGTCAAGGGAGCCCAGAGACTCGGATCATACAAAGGTACAGAGAACAAGGGATTGCTATGTGGGGCTTCCATGCCCTTGCCCTCTGGGACCATCACAGCCAAAGCAACACAGGACAAGCAAGGGGGATTTTACCTAATACGATTAGCTCTCAAGGTGATCTCCAACATACAAATTTCTCACTAGTCATCATTGCCACAAGGATATTTTCTTCCTCACTGGACCCCACTATCACCATGCCTTCAGTTCCCTCATTCTCCTACCCTGGTATCTCATTTATACCCAAGTCTACAAGTCTGTATTACTCTGTTTGTCTCTTCTTTACAGGGCCATTATATACATATATATGTATATATATATATATATACAGACACATACATATATATATGTGTATGTATATATAGACATATATATGTTTGTTGAATGGAAGCATAATATACATATATATGAAAATATATAGGTAGGTGTGTGTGTGTGTATGAAAGCACCAATAGAAGCAACCATCCCCAAATGAAAATGTACAGTTGCAAAATCTCTTTATTATAACTTGGGTATTCAGTTATGCCTGCAGTCCACTGTCCAGCTGCTATATAGTAGGCTATAAAATGGGGTATAATAAAGGAACTGTAAATTAAACATATTATTAAATCTCTTACATGAATACTGTATATGAATTATACCAAGAAAAATTAAATTAGAAGACATTTAGTAAACTTCAAAGTTGGTGCTAATATTAACAATGCAGTAATACGTGTATCTCTAAGAAAAATAAACACAAAATACAAATAATTTATACCATAAAATGTTTTACCATAGTAAGCTTATAGGTTTTATAAAAGAATAGTGACAAGTCATTTCTGGAATTCTTAGGGAGTTTTTCAGAAGCACTAAAGTTGAAGCTATAAGGTATACTCAAAAGAGTGTGCTTTGTGTAGCTTGATACAACACTGGTAAATATGCATACTAACAATAAAATCTATACATGTACTTGTACATCTTGATGTAATTTTGGATATTCTCATCGTGGAGAACAGTCCAGAATGTTTTAGATACAAGGCATTCAATTATTTAATGCTAAAATATGCTCATATCCTTAAACTAAATCTACAATGATCACCTTGTTAACATCACTTTATAACACAGGAACTGCCATTTACCTTTGAAGGAAAAAACCCTTAATTCTAGATGTGTATTTTGTTGTGTAATACCTAGTATCATATTCATTGGTATAACCTAAAATTTGTTTAAAGCATATGAAAGTCTTCATTTCATGAAAGCCTGTAATGACATCATGTTATGAGTCCATCTGTTCTTTGCAGGAGAGAGGAAGACATCAGTGTCCTGCACAAAAATCATGAGCAAGAATATCAGTATTGTGGACAACAAGAAATGCAAGTACTTAACTAAGCCAGAGCCACAGATTCGAAAGTGCAATGAGCAGCCTTGTCAAACAAGGTAACCACATTCTAGTGGTCATGTATGGCTTCGCTTTAGAATTAACTCAGTGGTTATTAAAATAACTGCTTCTTCAGAATATTACAAAAAAAGTTTGTTCCCAAGTGTGAACATTGACATAAGTAAGAACTGAGAGCAGGATTAAGATTTACTGGTAACTTCTTCCAAGTGTGAAAACAATCACATAAGTCAAATAAAGGGGTTACATCTTAAATTTAAGAAGAAACTATGAGTCACCTCTTCAGGTTTATTGTCATTTAATTGAATCTAGCTATTTGCTTACGAATAATCTAAGGTAGGATGTTAGAATTTGATGGCAAAATGTTGACCAGGGCAAACCTGGGCAGACCCAACCCCTTCAAGACAACAGGGGCATGGAGTCTTTTTGGTTCTAGCAACTAAGTCCTCATTCCTCCCAAAGGTCTTAATAACAGCTGCCCAATGCCTGATATCTAGTCCCCAGATTTCTTGGCTGAGCTATGATTTCCTCAGTGAATACTGGACAACAAGGCAGTCAAGGCTCATGTTTAAGGAGCAAAACAGCAGGGCTAATGAGCTGCATGTGTGAAAGAAAGAAGGGTCCTGCCTTAGGAAGCAGAGTGGAAACAGATAGGAATATATGAACATGGGTATAATTTTACCATATGGTTACTGGGCATTGATTCCATACTAAGGCCTAAATATTCATGTGATTTCTCAAAAAAAAAATGAGTGGTCTGTTTAAGGAAGACAGCCCAATGTCACAAAACCTACCATGTTTCGAGATGCTCTGATAAAAAGAGAATGAGGATGCATTGATTCTCTGGGGTGGTAAAAGAATGCTTACTTTCTCTGACACCCAGGATTGTTGAGACTTGGTACATTAGACTGAGTTGAAAGTTCTCAGAAAGTCAGAGAACTGATTTCTTTTTATAAGACGTTTTGCAATTGAATGATAATTTGCATACCCTATGACTCAAACATGCAAAGAATGTATAGCTTTGTAGCCCTGTACAGCTAATCCTACCACATAACTTCCTACCACAAAAGAACAAATTGCTTATTACACTAATTTTACTTCTGTGCTTATCTCTTTGGAAATTAGTGTTGCCTCAGTAAATAGTCACTTCTGTATTTTATTTTCATTTCATATTTTTCATTTCATATACTCAAATACCCTTGTTCCCTCTCTATTTCAAAATAAAATTATTAAGCCCTACTGAATGAATTCATTTCATGTGGTTAAAAACTTAAAATGTTTGGGGAATCTTTCCTTTTTTTTACAGTGTTGGTGTTTCAAGCCTTATTTTGCTGTGGATTTGGTGTTTTTCAGTTATTGAAATTCGATTCCTAATTTTTCCTTGTCCACTGACAGTCCTAGCCCCAACATAGGTTGTATATCAGAATAAGGGGCTGATTTGAACAGAATTTGCAGAAGAAAGTGCATTAACAGGCATCCTCTAACTCCATTCACCTGGCACTAGCCATGCTCTTTTTATGAAGCAGTGCAATTGGTGACTCACATTTGAAGCCTTTGATGTCAGGAGGCAGGTCCCAAGTCCTTTCTAGTCAGCACTGGACAGATAAACAGGTACAAATAGTGGCCTGTCATGTCAGAAAAGAATCTGGATTCTTTATAGCTCCACAAGTACTAAGACTTATTTATCTATTGTTCTGTCTCTTTTGGTTGATATTAAAATGCTAAATAATGTTACTAATATTATGGATTATATTATTCTAAATAATAACAGCTATTACATATTAATAAATTTATTATTATTGTTATTATTATTATTAGGGTTTTTTTTGACCTGATATGGTTTCTGTGTGTGGCTCCAGCTGTCCTGGAACACACTTTTTAGACCAGGCAGGCCTCAAACTCAGAGATCTGCCTACCTCTGCCTCCAGAGTGCCAGGGATAAAGGGGTCATGCTCTACTATTTTATAAGATGCTCCTAACTTTAAGATATAATTTATGCATACTGTTGGTTAAAGCCATAGCTTTTTGTATTGCATCTGGATTCTTGAATGAGCATATAATTTTAGGACTAAAATGGCCTGCTTTTATCCTGGCTCATTCTGTGAAGGAGTAAAGTGTGTGGTCCTCAGCATTTGCTTATCAGTTGATGCTATTAACCACGTTGGAAGAAGATGCCTTGATGAAGACTTGGTAAATGAATCAGTTTACAGGGCAAGCTTAAATTCAAGTGAGAAATTTTTGCAGAAGACTAGGAGTTAGAGGATATTATCTTTCTTCCTTGGTCCAGGAAGGCAATGTGTTTAAACAGGAAGCAATGCCAATGAGGAAAGCAGGGAATGAACATGGGCAATTATTAAAGATCATCACCAGAAATATCTCTAAGACTTGTTGACAGAGCACATCCTTCTCTCCTCTGCTTCTCTTATGTCTCTCTAGGGAGCATATTCTAGTTCCACTCACACTGTATGTCCACTTAACTGCTGCTATTATGAAATATCCTCACAAAAGCAGTCTTAAGGGGCCCCAAGATGTCTCTGTGCATGAAGATGATTGACACCAAGACTGACTACCTGAGACCTGAGTTCAATTCCTGGTTCCCACACAGTGGAAAGAGAAAATTGGCTCACATGATGTGTCCTCTCACCCTGCATTTATGTGATAGGGGAAACACATATCTAAACATCTAAAGACACACATGTACTCACACATATACAAAATAGATAAGTATGAAGTGAACAAAGAGCTAGTTAAGGCACAAAGGATTACTTCAGCTCACAGCTTGGGAGTACTGTCCATTATGATGGGGAAATAAGCACAGCAGGAACTTGACACAGTTGGTCACATTCAATCCCTAGTGTGGAAGCAGAGTGACAGGTACTGGTGCTCAGATGGCTTTCTCTGCTTTCTAAAGCCCAAGGTCTCTGTTCAGGGAGTGGTGGGGCCCACATTTAATGTGGTTTTTCTCATCTTAGTTAACATCATCTCAACAACCTAACACAGGAATGCCTAGAGATTTATCTCCCAATGATTCTCGATCCCATTACATGGACAACCGGTATTAAGCACCACGTACATCTCCTGGGGAAAAAAGTAACCAAATAGCCTATGGCATCTTATATACCAAATACAAAATAAACAGTACAGAAGACATGCACGCAAGTAACATTATATATATTGAGCAGGCTGTATTTGGATAGTTAGAAAAATGTATGTATATACAGATATAGATGCATAATCATATACATATGTATTATGTAACAACAGTTAATAAGATGTTATAAATCTGAAAGAAAGCAAGGAGTGATATGTCAGAGGGTTTGGAGAGAGGAAATGAAAGGAGAAAAAAATACAATCATCACAATAAAATAAATAATTAAAATGAATAAATAAAGTCTTTGTGGTGTCTTAGAGGTTGTCATTCCAAGGTAGGTAGATTCTAAAATACAGAGAATATATTTATTGTGTTAGAAAAATCTATGGTGAACATCTTTCTTTTGACAAATTATCAATAAGTAAAAACAATAACATCCATCATTATCTTGATCACATGAGAATCAGCTTTATTATAAAAAACTAAAAGATTCCATAGAATCCTTTTAGAAATATATTTGGGTTCTAAAGTTGAAGGGAAAGGTAGAAGAAAAAATTTACATTGTGATTATTTCCATGATATTTATAGAAATAAAAAGCAGAAACCAATCCAAATTGGGTGGCTAACTATTCATTTTGGGAAAAGTCATCAAAAGGACATAAGTGCAACATAATAGAATGACATTCCACCTAAATAAACCAACAAACAACAAATCCATGCGAATTAGTCCTGGCTGCAAATGCTAGCAGAAATAGAAACTTGAACATTGCTAGAATTAAACATTTTTTTGTAGATGTAAACTGTGTTGTAAGAGAATGCCTCAAAATGTGGGTCTTCACCATGAAGGTTTGAATTTGATTAAATTTGATATCATTGTAAAACTGGTAAACCTAAATTCTATTTTTAGATATGTTTAATAAAAGCTATTTGTAGGAAGTTAGTTAATACAAAACAACTACTGGGAATTTTATCTGTGCCTGTGAATAATTTGTGTATGCACTAAAAGGAAAAGGGTTATATTCTGTAGAAAGCCATGGGCGCCTCTAGTCAGGCAGTCCTGTGAGTTTCCAAAGCCAGGTGACAGAGCTGGGAAAATGTCCCAACCTGGGACTAGCATCCTAAGAGGAAGGACATCATAGGAGTGTCTGGAGCCTGGCTGGGATCCAGACAGAGACACCCATAGGAGGAAATGGCCTAAGGTAAAAGCTTAAACTATTTGCAGAGCAAACTCAGCACATGGTTTGTATTATGAACAAGTAAAAAATGAAGATGCATGTATGTTTTTACATCAGAGCTAGTCAATGGTGAGGCTAAAGCATAGATGTTTCTAGCTGGGAGATATGTCTCCTAACTTATTGAATCTCTGTGTGACTCAATTTGCCTTTCATGATATCTGAGATTCTTAATACATATAGGTTTTGTGACCATTTGTAATGCAAAGAAAAGGAACTATTACAAATCATTTTCTATCTATGGTTATTCTGTAAGTAGAATGTGTTTAGCAGATAGATGACCATATAGATTACTAGGAATAGAAATATATATATATACTTTAAGAGTTGAGAACATAGCAGAGATAAGAATTATGGAACATTCAAGGACATAACATACACAAAGTATAATATGTTCGAGGTAACTACAATTTAAGTAAAGTTAACATAAATACTGTAACTTTATGCTAACTCTAAACCTGCCCTGTATATGGTAAGTGAACATCATTTATTTCCAATGACCTTTGCTTTCCTTTTAGGTGGATGATGACAGAGTGGACCACGTGTTCACGAACATGTGGAAAAGGAGTGCAGAGTAGACAAGTGGCCTGTACCCAGCAACTGAACAACGGAACGCTGATTAGAGCCTGGGAGAGGGACTGCATGGGGCCAAAGCCCGCTACTGTGCAGCGCTGTGAAGGCCAAGACTGCATGACAGTGTGGGAGGCAGGAGTGTGGTCTGAGGTATGGGACCCATCCTATGTCTTTTCCTTTTCTCTTCTCCAACTCTTTGCTCCTATAAAATCTTATTGCATCATGTCTCAAATCACTGTGCATGACAATTGATATGTAAAACTGCTAATTTTGCTGATAAAAAGGATAACAGCTAATTGAGAAAACGTAAAACTACAAAGATAATTAACATAATCCATAGACCATTTCATGTGCATTTTAGACATGATTTTTCTCGTGTATATACTGTGAGTACTGCTGGAGAGTCACACATCAAAGACACCTATGACTCCTTGAATGTCTTGGAATATTAAAAGAAAACTAATATTTAGTAATCATTTTATATGTGGAAGCAATGAAATTTTACTTCTTATTTGGGTAAGTGTTTATATCTAAGCACAAATGTAAAAAACTCAAGTACTTACTGTTTTATATGTGTAGGCAGTATAACATAGAGTAATTAATTCACTCAAAAACTCTACATAAGTAATAAATCTGCAGTTTAGACCCCAGGTGAACTTACTATACCACACAGTCTTGCAGCTTATAGTGTGCCACATACAAATGTGTTCTGTGCAAATCCCCAGTGGCAAACTCACATTATCATTACACATACTTTAACATAATTATATATGTCACTTACTGCATACACTCAGTGATTTCTCTGAAGCAATTAGGTGTGTAAGTGCTAACCTGATGTGTTCAAAATCCACTTCATGTAGGCACACAGAAAATAATCTGTGTACATAATTTCATAGATCTATATATTGTGTAGAATGAAAAATAGACTTCTTTTTAAAAAACTAGTTGTTCTTTTAAAAAATAAGAGGAATTATAGAAACCATTTTAAACATGCCTTAATCAATAGCCTGTACCAGCTCTACTCAGACCTTTAATATTATCTTTCAGTGCTCAGTGAAGTGTGGCAAAGGCGTGCGCCATAGGACCGTGAGGTGCACTAACCCAAGGAAGAAGTGTGTCCTCTCCACCAGACCCAGGGAGGCGGAAGACTGCGAGGATTACTCAAAATGTTACGTGTGGCGAGTAGGTGACTGGTCTAAGGTGAGAATGATGTGTGTAGAGTGTAGAGGCATAGAGAGTAGAGGTAAACATCAAGGGGTAGAGTGTTCTATGCCCAGCTTTAAATCCTCCATTTCGTTGAGATGATAATCTTGAAGGATTATGTTAATGATTGAGGTAAAACACACAAAACGTATATTATCATAGTTGGCATAAAGATATCTGTAAAAAGAGTAAACATGATTTTGTTGCTACAGTTGTGGTTTAATTCTTCCTCAGAATATATTTAATGATATTTATCTGATAGATACAATACTATAAATGAGTAAATTCAAACTGCAATTAAAGGAGTTTCCAGCAGAAGAATAAATGGACAACATATAGTTCTTTGCTGGTCAGTGTTTGGGATATATATAGTAGAAATGGAAATTTATTCCTTTTTTCTTTTTCTTCTTCTTCTTCTTTTTTTTTTTTTTTTTTTTTGTAAAACAAGGTTGGAACATAGGCATTAACAGAGGGGTAGAGAACTTGCAAGGAATAGGTGTGTCCTAGAGGGGGCACCAGCTTGTCACACTGTTAAAGTCGATTCAAATGGATAGAATTCACTTGGGCAGAGAGCAATTTTATTTCATGGTAACAGTAAAATTTGATAAAAAAAAATTTATGTGGAACATATGTGACCTATATGAGGGCTCCTATATGATTGGGCTGTGGAATACACCTAATACATTCCATTCACAGAACACCAGTGAGCTCCATGTTTTCAGATAAAACTCTTCTCAGATCTGAGTGAACACAACTCTGATGTTCCATGCAAACGTAATAAATCCTCATTCAGCTCTGGTATTGTGTTCAACACAGAGCATCCAATGCTGTGGCCTAGATGAAACATAAGCCATGTGTCTTGGGTTTCATAAATGGAAAGAAAGATCTGATACAGAATAGTAGGAAGCATGGTAACTTTTCACAAAAATAAGCTGAAGAACATTCTGGAAGAAATACGTTCAGTGTATGAAGTATGTGAATTCCAACTTTCTCAGTGTTGCCCCACATGAAATCATGGACTTTTAGAGACTAAGCTCTTTTCTTATGTGTGTGGATGGTAGCTTGGGTGTGGATGTAGGGGGTGAGAAACATAGGTGTGTGTGTGTGTGTGTGTGTGTGTGTGTGTGTGTGTGTGTGTTTGGATGATTGTGTATTTATGGCTTTCTTCCCTAATAGTACTTTGCACACAAAGACTGCATTTTAGTTCTTAGGAAATTTTCAGCATTCAGATTTCACTTTAGGATTCAGATGCACTGATAAACAAGCATTCCATCTGACCCATGAGGCTTTTTACTGTTTTATATTTCAGTGTGAATGAATTTCAGGCATCAACCAAATCCACATTACTCAGAATCAATTTCTATCATGGGCAAGATTTGTTTCAATAATTCTAAGAAGGAGGAAAACACATTCAGGAAATGTAAGAGACAGTTCTGATTCTCCAGTATACATAGGAACATATTGATCAAGCAATCAAATAATGGGAAATGGACAGAAATGTTTTAATATAATGAAGTAATGTGTTTGAAGGTACAGGTAAGAAGAAAATGCACAGTGCTAGCTAAGTTAGCTACTATTACCTGTTGGCCTTTGCCATTTGGTGGTTTTTTGTTTTGTTTTTTTTCTTTGTGTTTTGAGCAGAGGTGCAGAAATTGATGCCGGACATTTTCCTCTATCTTTCTACCTGGGTTTATTCAGACAGTCTCCTTCTGAACTGAACACAATGCATGCTTTTTCAGACTGTCTGACTATCCCCAGGATTCACCTGTCTCTGCCCTCCTATGTTTAGACACACATGTATCTTTGTCTAGCATTTTCCATTATATGCTGGGGATCCAAGTTCAAGCCTTATGCTTGTATGCAATCCACTTTACACACAAAGCCAGCTCCTTGGCTTCAACGTTTATTTTTACAGCTAGTGAAACTCTAGATTTTTTTCATTTTATTTATTTATATTTGTATTGTGGTCCGAGGTATCAAACCCAGGGACTGGTGCATGTGAGGCAAGTGCTCTAACCCAGCTATGTGCCCAGCCCTCAATGCTTTCTTTAAATGACATAATTCTTCCCAGGAAATGTTTGAATACCATTTGTGCTGGTTTAAATTTTTTGTTTGCTTTATTTTTGTTTGCTTGTTTGTCAGCTGACACAAGCCAGGGTCATCTGAGAAGAGGAAACCTCAACTGAAAAAACGCCCCCATCAGATTGTCCTGTAGATGTGGGGGTGGGACATAGTCTTGATTAATGATTGATGTGGGAGACCACAACCCAGCATGGAAAATCCCATTCCTGCACAGGTAGAACTGTTTAAGAAAGCAGCTGAATAAACCATAAAAAGCAAGTCAGTAAGCAGCATTCTTCCATGGCCTCTGCTTCAGTTCTGCATCCAGATGCCAGCCTAGACTTCCCTTAGTGATGGGCTCTGACTGGGACCTGTAAGGTAATTGAACCTTTCCTGCCCCAAGTTGCTTTTGGTCATGGTGTTGATCACAGCAATTGGAACCTGACTAGGAGAACACCAACCATTATAGAAAGTGAATTTATATGTTCCAAGCTTTTGTGGTATTAGAAATATATCAAATTACTATTGCTTAGTTAACTGCAAAACACAAAATATATATTGAAAAAGGCAGAAGATCTTGACATTATTGTAATATCTAACACAGAACTTGGAGCATATTTGAGGCACCATATAGAAACAGGATTAGGATAGCCCATCCACATAACAAGAGCTGGTACTTTGCATTAGTTAAATATCCCTATGTGCCTTTGCTTTGTATCTTATGACAGAGAAAAATTAACTTGGCATAGTGTAAAGAACCACCCCGAGAACCATACTATATTTGAAAAACTTTTTTTCTATATTGCCATAATTATACATAAAATTCACAAGTTTGGTTAGAGTGAATAACTTCTCTCTGGGTTGTATTCCTGTATAACTAATCCATAGCTTCTGTGGTGCCCAGGGAGTGGTTGGTTTCGGGAGTGTTCTTTATTCTAGGACTCTTAGCCTTTGTCAGCCTGGTCTTTCTGTACTCATTGTTACCATTCTCCACCTCATTATCCCTCCTTCTGCCCTCTCCCTCTCCCCTCCTGCACTCTCTTTACATCAAAATATGTTTTCTCTTTTCCTTAAAGACATATTTTTCCCCTCCTGGAGGTCTCAGCATCACAAATTTAAACAGCAATGTGCACAAATGAAAACCAGCGGCTCCTTGTGAATGTTCCTGATTTTGCCCCGTTTCTACTTCTAACATGAAAGATATGGCTTTCATGTTAAAATGAGAAACATCCCAAACAATTACAGAGGAAAGGAACGATGCCACAGTCATGGTGTTCCAGTGATTAAAGTGTTCAGGGACAGAGAGAACACAGATCTCTGATTCTTATCAGCTGTGCCTCCAGCAGAAATAGCAACAAGATGTATGCGGTTGTGGCTGGATGTCTGTGCTCCTCTGAGGACAATTAATCTGTCATCTTCACTCAGTTTCTACCCAGAGTTTTATATTATCAATACACCTAAGTGGATCTAATATTAAAACTTGGTTTGGCTTTGATCAAGAATATTGAATTTGCTGTCCATAAACTCTAGCAACACACAAACACTCCTCTCTTGGTAATGCAGACATGCACACTGAATCAGTTAGAAGAGAGAGTCCTCAGGCTTTCCCCTGCCTAGGAGACATTAAGGAAACTGATACCAGTCAAAGGCAGATACAGAATATGGCTAATGCCTTAAACTGGCCCATTGCATTTATATTAACATATATAATTTTCTAACATTTATATTTGGGAAAGTTTTGTGTAAACAGTGGGATAGTTACTCTCAGTTTAAAGGGCAAGGAAACTAGATCCAAGCCCAGTGATGTAGCTTAGTAGTAGAGCACTTGCCTAGCATATGCAAGGTCCTTGGTTCAAAACCTAATAGCACCAAAACAAACAAATAGACCTTCATGTGGAAAGACAGAAAGGCTGATTTCTAGGTAGATGCACTGCCATGTACATGACCAATGTTTATTTCTCAGAGCTATTAAAACTAGAACACACAGTGTTGTGTCCCTGGTATGGCTTAGGTCAGTTGTTGACACATCTGTGTGTCACATTCTGATTATGTCTGATATAGTTGTGGCCTGAAGATCTTACTTAAGGGAGGGGAATAGGACCCATATTTTTTATGGCAACATAAATCTGCATTCACTCACTTAAGATGAGCTGAAAAATTACATCATTGTTTGTGTTTAATAAAATGACATATTTTAATCCTCAAATTTGGCTTCTCTGCTTTTATTTGGACTTCTACAACTTCTGGTTTGCATTACTGGAGGCCATCAGAAGAACAAATAAAAGTGTTTTATTTACCTGTTACCGAGAATTTTGTTCTTTCCTGAAGATTTGATGTATTTTGGTCTTCCATGAAATATTAACATGTGATTTATGTCCTTGACCAAAGTTAATTACTTTTGTTCTGTCATTAAATTTATTTATTTCATACCCTAAAATCCAAAATATTTAATAATGAAAAATTACCAAACTATGAGAAATGAATAGTTTGGGCCACTTATCAAATTACAGAATTTTAAATCAGTATTTGAACTATACATTCTTATGAACCTTTTGAGGTGATATAATCCTAAAGGATACACAATCAATCATTTTGAATGAGTTCATCCTATGTCCAGTTGAAAATATCTATGTGTACATACAAAGCAAGGAGAACAATGAGTCATTTTAACTTATCTCTGGAAAAGAAACTACCATCAAATAGTCATCTTCAAATGAATAGTAGAGAAATTTCTGTAAAACGTAGATAAAATATATCAGTCTACGTAAACACTTTCTGGTTGTAAAATAACATCAAGGGGAGTAATCATTCTACATATTTTCATGTCATCTTTACTTGTGATAACTTTCTAGTTTTAAGTAATTACAAATATCAAATTGTGTTTTAACTTTTGTTCATTCCCTGAAAACAGTATTTTGACTGTCATTCTTATTCAGTTATTGGTGATTGATTAATCAAATTATCAAGAAGCTGAAAATAGAACATGCAATCTAATCTGTAAAAATGTAGCAGCTCTTTCTCTAATTGTGCTTTGTTTACTCATCCATCATAACTGTACAGAGTCACTGGGTTAAGTAATTATTAAAGTAACTAAGACCTAGATATAAGAACAAAGAAACAGAGGTATATTTGTTTACTTCTCCATGACAGTGATAAAACACTGACAAAAAGCAATTTTAGGGAGAATGTATTTTTCACCTACAGCACATAATACTTCATTGAGAGACGCCAAGGCAGGAACTGGAAGCAATAGCTGACTCAGATTACAGAGGAACACAGCTTACTGACTTGCTCTCCATGGTTTGCTCAGTTTTCTTGCTTTCTTCTATAACCCCTAACTACATGTCCAAGAGTGACACTGCTCACCATAGAATGGGCTCTCTTATATAAGTCATTAATCAAGAAAATGTCCCCTACATGCCCAACAGGCCAGTTTGATGGAGGCAACTACTCAACTGTGGGTCCCTCTCTAGATGATTCTAGTTTCTGTCGACAAAACCTAATTGATACAATTGACTCCTTATTAATTTGGCAGACATGATTATTGAATTATAACCTTTCCTTTCTTCTTTATCCCCACAATCTCATGTTGATATCACAATACAAAGCATAGCATAACTTAAAGGTATCACGCTATTTTAAAAATTCCAATACTATAAAGCTCAATGTCTTTAAAATATACCATCTCTTAACTGTGATCTTCTATAAAATATAAACTAAATTATATACTTTCTTACTGAAAGAAGGAAGAACCAGGACATAAAAATCAATCATGCTTGAGCAAAACCAAAGTCAAGAAGTATAGCTCCAAATCTTACAGTCCAGTGCCTAAAATCTGGACTCACCCTCTCTGACCTCTAAAGGGCATTGGCTGTTCTTCCTCTTTTGCTATTCCAGATACAGCTTGTCCTCTAGGCTCAGGCCAGCTCTCAGATTCCCTGCTGCTGTTTTTGGTTGTCACCCCACAGTCCTGGCACCTCCCAGAGTGTCTGGTTTCTACTACAATTGTAGCTGCACCTTCACCAATTTTTCTCTGTTAGCCTCTTTTCAGGGATTCCTACCCTGCCACATGGTGCAAAGCTTCAGTGGCTCCCCATGACCCCTTCAATCCTAGGGTCTCCAGTAGATCTGAGGCTGTGCTTTTTTTCAATGCCAGCTCCTGCCCTCTCATGCTGCCAAGTCTCAGCTGCTCTCCATAACCTCATTAATCATTTAGGACTTCCCAAACGATGACATGGGAGACACCACAAGTTTGTTTACCAGCTTTGGCCATCTTTGGACCATGGTTTCTGTGTGCTGACCTAAGGAAATGCTACACAGAAGACATGGCCTCTATGATGCTGCTGTCTTATTCATCACAGCTGTTCTTTAGCTCTAGCTAGCCAGCATTTATTGTTTCAGTAAAGCAAAGTTTTCATGCACTCAGATTCTTAATCCAAAATATCACACGAAAGGCCTTGATGGTGTCTCTGTGTTTCTCTGAAACTTCACAGGCCAAACCTCCACTTGTACCCCACCTCCAATATTTTTCTTTTCACAACTCCCCAAACATCTCATTAATCTCTGAGCACTCAAGAGACAGCCTCTAGCTTGAACTCCCTCCGTGGCTATCCCCCCACCCCCATCCCCTGAAAAAGCAGGCTCATCACAGAAATAAATCATGTTCCCAGTACCGATTTCTGATTAGTTTGTTTCTCTGTTGTTGTAATAAAAACACTTCTGAAAAACAACTTAAGAATGAAATAGTTAATTTGTGGTTGATCTTGTGGACAAGACTTGGGACTTACCTCTCTAATGCTGAAAAGAGAAGAAATCAGTATAGCCAGACAGACAAATAAGATATTTATCCTCTATCATGCTGATCTGAAATACCTAGTTGGCCAGCCGTTATTTGTGCAGGACTTTACTATGTCATGTTTCATATTCACAAAAGCCACCCCTTGTGTGACACACTCCTCCAACATGGCCACACCTGCTCCTACCAGGTGATGGATGATGCTGACATTATTTAATAACAGGGAAGTTGTGGTGAACTATGGGTTTGAGAATATAAGACAAGACATTCTCGTCTGGATATACAAAATTTGAGGGACCACTGGCTGCTGCTGGCACTTTCCTATAGCAGATGTTAGTGCTGAGGAGGAAGGCAGGAGCTACCTGATAACTCAGTCCCCAGACCACTTGTCACCTCTAAGTCCTCTGCCATTTCATACTTTTTATATTCTGACCTAAATGATCTCTTTACAACTGTCTGATCATCCTCATTTTCAGCAACTAAAGTGTTTCCAAGAATCTGGGCTTGAATCAGTTTTCCCCTTTTGCAATGAGTCTTCAAGGATCAGCTAAGGGTATCCACAATAAAAGAAGCCTCAGAAATCCTCAGAACTTGATTGCAATATTGTTCTGTTAATTTATTATTGTCTTACATTTTTGTTTTCTTCAGAATATTTGAACTCCTTTTCCCTTCTCACAACTATCTCAGCAAACAGACCATTGTAGTATATGTAAGGAATGTTGAATGAATATATATCAGGCCCATTTCTCTTTATGTAAATAAACACCTCACAATTATATACTTTTGAAATATTATTTTTCTGAATTCAATTATACAATATATTTCATATTATGTTTATGTTTATAGGCATGTATGCCTATATACCTACATTCACAAATGCATGTGATTTCTTTTAGCTATTTACATGAAATGTTTCTGAAGTCTCTCAAGTTTGGAAATATTTTATATTTATTAGGAAAAGGACAAGTAATTATTAAAAGTCCTTTAAGACACTTAAAACAGTAACATTTTATGTGGCTGAACTGCACTCTTCACTTTTCCTAAACAGTAGTTCATACTACTTTGAAATGCAGTTTTAAAGTAATCCATCCTTTTTTAACCATCTTGATATTTGAGACATATTTGAGACAATAAATATTTCTAACTGTGTGTGTGTGCGTGCATGTGTATGATAAATGCATCTGTGTATGCTTTTAGGGTTCACCTGTTAACCTCTCTCTGATGCTGGGGTTACAAACAAGCATATAAGGCTTTTTATATGCTACTGGGTATTCATGAGTTCAGTGCTCTTATCTACTGAACCATCTCGCCAGCCTCCTTAAACTTTCATGGAGACAGCTGACTTCTTTGGCATCTCTGTGACACAGTATGGCTGGAATACTCACCACTAGGTGAGACAGCAGCTATCTAGGTTTGGAAGGGAAACAGAAAACAGAATGACCTAACAGTTTTTTCTGAGACCTAGGCACCATTTGGCTTCTTTCAAAGTGGAGTTTGTAAAGATAGCTACTACATGCTGATACCCTTGCTGTTTGCAATAAAAACTTTACTTATTAAAACAGTGTAAATTTAATTTTAAAATTTAAATAATTTATTCCTCTCTCTTACATGGTAAAAAAGAATCTGGTTTGCATTTGACAGAACTGTTGATTGAGACCTGGAAAGAATTTCCATTTAAAATGTAGCTTGGTCACTGAGATTGTGAAAGTGCTGTGTTAAGGATGATAACACAATAGAACTGTAAAGCCTCTCTCAGACCTTCTCATTCTGGGCTGAGAGCTGACAAACTGATGAAGGTAGCTGAAACCCATGTCTGTGGGTTGCTCTCTTAGAATCAGACTTTCTTTCCTCCTGTTTCTATATTAATCAGTATGCATGTGCTATCAGTTGTGAACTCCCAGACCATTCACAATGTTCTCAGATCTCTTAAATCATTCATGAGCAATTTGTCTGATCTTGCCATATAAATTTTCTGGACTTATTTTAACTATGTTCATTAAATATAGCAGAATACTTACACCTTTAGGCAGAAGAGAAGAGAGTGAGGAAGGAAGAAAAGAAAGAGAAGAAAACAAATCTCTCAAAGTCTGACATCCAGGAATGAATCAATTCCAAAAACCCATGTGTTAAATAAAACAGGCAAACCATTTTAAAAAGACACCAAAAACACCAAAATAAACAGCTCTTCTTAAGAAACAAGCCTAGCTTTTGTGCTTTTAGTATACATGTTTCACACTCACTTCATTAAAAAGCTGAGTAGAAATTGCCAAGCATGTACATAGCCCACGAGGAATGCTGTTCTAATCATTTCCAATGGGAGTCACAGGTCAGCTTGCCCCTGAGGTCCATTCTCTGCCCTGACTGCTACTCCACTCTTGTTAAACCACTTTCATATATCCCATTGATTCCCAAAGACAAATTCCCTGAACTGGTGCTGCCAACCTTGTTACAGATTGGCACTTACCATTACAGATTAGATCATGTATTCTAAGTCTGTCTATTATATTGGTAGTCGAAAAAAATTTCAAGTCCTGCCAGGGACAATTTTCCCTTAATTTAGGAATTCCTATTTCTTCTAACAGCCAGCTGGAAATAAGTAAAATATTACAGAGCTTTCCTTAGTGTTTGGCCTAGAAAAAACATATTCTGTCCAAAATATATATCTTTGGCACTCTCTAGAAATAAGGAATCTTGGGTAATTCCTATGTAGGCCAGCTGTGAGAAATAATATTTTTAACACTTAAATACACTGAATGATTGCTTTTTTATTTTCAAGATATTTAAAATTAAATCAGACATACTAGTTGTTTTAATCTAGCAAATTTTAAATGAAAACCCATTAGAGATAATTTTATTGCTGTGTCTTATGCCTCCCAGGTGAAATCCTTAATGGTGGTGCACTACAGTGTGTACAGCTAGAAGAATTTTGTATTCCCTAAGAACTGCTTGTAACTTACACAATGCTTCTATAACTTCCATGACGAATTATTGGCTATGTAATCTAAACCCATACATTGCTATATACACAAATCTCCCATTTGGTTTAAATAGATAAGTCACCTAAGTATTGAGAATGAGAAATAACTAGCTTAAAACTCAAATATCACCTGTATTGCTATTCTCAATCCAGAAGGGAAAATAGAAATTAACACTTAGTTTAGAATCTCAGTATCTTTTCCTCTAGAACTCACAACCTTTATGTTAGATATGGAATTCTTATTTTATCCCCATGTTAAAAATAGCATGTTGCTCCACTGTAATTGTAACTGCATTAGCAAATATGAAATATTACTGTAACAATAGTTGGTTTATTTAGTCTATATTTCAATTAATATTTTGAAAGTGCCATAATTAAGGTAAAATAGCATTTCTAGTTCCAGAAATATTTTATCCTATCACTAATATATATGTATTGTACGTATTGAGTTCTTTTGTGCCAAGAATCGGACAGCTATTCTTATACTCTTTAATTCAAGAACTTTTTCACTCTTCTTCCTTTTATAGCATCTCCTAGAAGCATCAAGAAATTTTTATAGTGAAAGAATTGTAGCACCCAGGTAGCTCTTATTACTGGCGTAAGAATGGCAGAAAGAATATAAACCATTGGAGTATCTAACCTTATTGCAACTTGGGGTTGTCATCAACAAAAGTTTAGTCCATGTTTATGTCTATTCTGGGACACATGTAGCTCACATTTTGAACACACTGAGGTTTAAGATAAGAGAAAGGCTCTAAGGTTTGATAATGTACACTTTACATTTTTTGTTAAGTGTTTGAAAGTTCATGCATTGTATTTTGATTATATCCATCCCCTCCCCAGCTCTTCCTTATCTAACCACTATTTTATCCCAACTCTATTTTTTGTACTATTTCATATTTTTTAAAAAGAAACATACTGAGTCTAATTAAGGCTGCTTCTATACTGTTGGGAATGGTGTCATCCACTGGACTCTCTTGCACCTATCAGGGCCATACACTTAAAGACAAAGTATCTCCCAGCAGCTATCAGTTTTCAATAACTCCTCAGGTTTAGATGTGACTCTCTTCCTGCCCACTTCTCCTCCTACATGCTAGGAATTTGTCTGGCTTCAGCACATATATGCCATACGAATTCATGTGTACAACTGACCTATTGTGTCTGGAAAACACTTGTTTCCTTATATCCACCCACCATGGCTGGCTCTTACAGTCTTTCTTTCCACTTTCAAAATCATCCCTGAGCCTTGAGTGAATGTGGTATAGATGTCCTTTGAGGGCTGAGCATGCTACAGTCGCTTATGTTATGTACTGTATTTGGGTTTGTGCTACTCACCATCTGTTGCCAAAAGAAGCTTTTCTGATGACTTTTGAGAGATGCACTAATTATGAATGTAATGAAAGGCATTTGTAATTTGTTTATTACTGTGTTCCATTAGCACAACAATAGTGAAATATATTTCCCTAGGGCCAATGACTCGTGTAACACACACAAGTTATTGGCTCTAATAATTGCCCTAAGTAAGGATTCCATCTGTGGAGAGAATCTTAAAATCAATTAGAAAATGGTTGGTCATTCCTATGATATTCACGTCAAACTCATACCAATGAGCATGGGAATTAGCAAGGGGCAATGGGGAGTGGGAACTTCTCTTTAAACTTTACTCCTTATTTCTGCCTTAAAGATTGCCTCAGTAAAGCCAGGATAACATGATTGTGTTTCTTGTACAGAATGAAAGTGAAGCATTGAGTTATTTTGTTGCAGATTTCCTTTGGGGCAATATTAAGTGTGGGGATTTTCACAATACACAGTTCAAGGATTTATTTTAGCAATAGTCTAGGACGATTTCCCTGTTGTATTTTAGTATATTGGATTTGTTATCCCAACAGTTTTTCTTTGCTAGAAGTCAAAAGAGTTGCCATGTTTCAAGTATATTTAAAACTTTCATGATACATGTAAAACTTAAGCTTAAAGTTAATTATAAATAAAAGTGGAGATAAGAGAGATACATTTTTAAATTGACTTACAGGATGAAGAAATGCACCATATCAGCATACTTCTTACTGAACAATTTGACAAACAACTCATGAATGTATAAAAAATGATTATAATATGTATAGCAAAGATAATCAGACAGATATAAATAGAGTGCATGTGATGGCAAGAAACAAATGTTTGGATTCCACAGGCTTGTGTTAATGGTTAGCCTGTGCTTGGGCTTCCTCCGGACTCTTTCCCCATCTTCTGTCTCATTTGAGTAGCAAACTCAACTACCCTAAACTGCTTCATTCTCTTTCAGGGCCTTTATTTCTTCACAGAACCTATTTATATCTGTAAACACAGTGTATTAGACTAGTTTCATACTAAGCTTCGCTGGCCATATAAATATAAGCTCCTAAGGGTGAAATATTTTTCTCGCCTATATATACTTCTATATCTAAATACTCACAGGAGTTCTTGGTACATTGTTACCTTTGAGTATATATTTATTGAGTGAATTACTGAAATAAGTTTTGATTATCAATTTATTGGAGCTATGATAAAATCACTATGCATTTGTTTAAACAAGATTATACAATGCCTACTAGAACATACCAGGTATTTGTGGGCCAATTTGTGTTATTGTCTAATATATAATTTGGTTTATAATTTGTCTATAGTTGTGTAACTGTATGTCTTCATTTACTCAAGACTGTCAACTGCATTTCTAATTTTTTAGAATAACTGTAAACATTATCTTTTTCCATGATGTCCTGATGGGTAACAAATTATCTAGTCACTGTATCTGAAGACAATTTGTGCCTATGAATCATCATTAAGGCAAAAGGATATGCCTCATGCTACATAATATGAATTTTAGCAAAATATCATTTTAATAATAACAGAGAGATGTCCTAGTTTTCTTTCTGTTGTTATGATAAAAACACTCTGGACAAAAACAACTTTGGAAGGAAAGGTTTGATTCTGCCTTATAAGCCCTGATTATGGTCCATTATTGTGAGGAACCCATGTGAAGAACTCAAGGCAAATCTGGAGGCAGGAATTGAAGCAGAGACCATAAACACTGCTTACAGGCTTGCTCATCCTGCTTTTTTGAAATTATTATTATTTAATTATTTTAAATCCTCCATTCTGTTTAGGAAATGACAGGTATCCCATGAGTATCAACAAAACATGATGTATTAAGTTGCAGTAGGACTAAGCACCTCCCCATGTATTAAGGCTGGGCAAGGTGACCCAGTATGAGGAGTAGAATGCCAAAGCCAGTAAAAGAGTCATAGAAGCATAGGGGACTCTGTGCACCCTTATGAGCACAGGTTAGTTGATTCTGTGAGTTTTCCTGTGCTGTCCTTGACCCTTCTGGCTCCTTTGTCCTCCTCTTCTGCAGGATTCCCAAAACTATGCCTAATGTTTGGCTGTGGGTCTGCATCTGTTTCCATTAGTTACTGGATGACGCCTCTCTGATGACAATTGAAATAGGTACCAATTTATGTATATTGCAAAATGTCATTAGGCATCACCTCATTGGTATTTTCTACCTCCAATTATGTTTGGTTCTATCCTAGGTGTTAGTGTTAGGGGTGGGCTTACACTCTTTGAATGGGTTCTAAGCTAGGCTAGCCATTGGGTGGCCACTCCCTCTATCTCTAGGTCGACTTTACCCAAGCACATCGCATAAGCAGGACAGATTATAGGTTGAAGGTTATGTGGCTGGGTTGGTTTTTGACTTCCTCTACTTGAAATCTTACCTGGTTCAGGAGATGGCCAATTCAGGATATATATGTATAGGTATTGCTAGGCGTCTTAGCTGGGCTCATCTTTGTAGATTCTTAGGAATTTCCCTTGCACCATATTTTTGCCTGACCCTGAGCTGCCCCTCCCCTTTTACAGCAGTCTTTTTCAGTATACTCCCTGTCTGCCTCCCCCAACCTAACCAGGTCATGTTCTCATTCCCACCCACCCTCAATCCACCTACAAAATCTTTTCCATTTCCCCTTTCCAAAGAAATTTGGATGTCCTGTGTCTTGTCCTCACCCCCATACCCCCAACCCCTGCCACCATGACGCTCCCTTGTTATCTAGTCTCTCTGGGTATGTGGATTGTAGCATAGTTATCCTTTATTTTACAGCTAATATTTACATATGAATGAGTATATACCATGTTTGTCTTTCTAAATCTGTCTCACCTCACTCACAATGATCTTCTATTATAGTTCCGTTTGTTTGCCTTAGAATTTCCTCGTGTCCTTGTTTTTAACAGCTGGGAAATACTCCATTGTATAAATGTACTTTTTTTTTAATCCATAACTCAGATTAGAAACATCTAGGTTGTTTCCAAGTTCTGTCAAACTTGCTTTTTCATACAACCCTGGACCATTTGCCATGGCATTGCTTATAATGTGGTGGGCTCTCCTACATCAATCATTAATCAGGAACATGACTTCTAGAAATTCCCATAGGACCATCTATTAGAGGCAATTCCTTAGTTGAGGTTTCCTTTTTTTCTGGCTAACTCGAGTTTGCAGCAAGCTGTCAAAAACTAACCAATATAAAGGGTAAAATAATGATGATGATGATAATAATAATAATAGTAGTAGTAGTAGTAGTAGTAGTAGCAGCAACAACAACAACACAGCATCATGAGGAATGAGAAAATGTTTCTATTTTGCCTGGGGAGAGCAGTAGTATTCAGCAATACTCAGCTCTCCAAAGTCTAATCCATATGCTTGAGTTCATGTTCCATTTCTAGCACTTCTGAGCCAGAAAACTTACTTAACATACTCAAGCCTCTGTTTCTCTCTGATTGAGAATGACAATAATAGTGCTTGTGTGTGTCATGGGAAATATGACATATAGTCTCTAAACACCAGTGCCTTGACATACAAAACATGTTGGGGCTGTGTTGGCTAGTGTTGGGACTGTATGGCACAAGGTTTTCAGAAGGGGATGCAGTTTCTTTTGTCTCGAAGAAACCATGTCTTTGTTACATAGCTTGTTATTTAAATATTAAACAATTGGCATAGAGTAGATGAAACTGCCTGGCTCCCACTGTATTTAGTAATCTGTTTTTAATTCCATGCATTATTCACTGTGTTTTGGGAGTAAAGGGCATTAAATGCATTACCAGATCTGCACTATAACTATCCCATTCTTTTTATTTTTGGTATAGGATTCAGAATATAATGGGTAAACAATAAATGTTTTTGAAACCCCAATAATTGATGGGGCATTTGGAGACACTCAAGCGAAGAATAATTTGTAAGACTGTTCAACACAACTTTTGACATAATGTTTCAGCTTTCTTGGCAAATCATTAGATAATGAAATGAGTCTTTTACTTACAGAGCATAAACACTTGAAAAGTGCTAAAGCAGCATTAACATTAATAATAAATTGTGTAGAAGTTTTACTTCCATCAAGGGTTAGAACTTAAATTACTGCTGGGATCAGTTGTAATACCTTGCTTAACACAATGAGGAAATAAGTCCCAGATATATTAGTTGCTAGGGGCAATATTAAAATCAAAGTCACTTAATTCCAATGCCAAAATTATTTTGGCTTTTTGTTTTAATGCCTGTCTGTTTCTAATCATAGTGATGTCATTTGCGAAAATACCAATTATTTAGTTTTGTCTTCTGTAAGAAGTATAAGAGACTTCCTGGGATCCCAGCTGTCTCTCTTCAAGTATTTGTTCACTCTTTTCACATACGAGTGATAAAACGCTTACCAAATCGTATTTCATGAACAAAGAAACTATTACTGCCAGGCTCTTTGTTTTAGTATTGAAGTTTTCTAGTGGGGATTAAATACTTAATTTAATAACGTTTATTTTACTGGTTTCAATAGAAGACATAATACTGTTTTCTTAAATAAATTACAGAATTTACATTACTCCTTGAGGACTAGGTTGTTTTTCAAGTTGTGCTCAAATCATTACAAAATTGATTTTTATAAGAACTGCAAATAAAGGCTTTTTTAAAAAAAAAATCTTGTATTTCTGAAACTACCATACAGCCCTTAACAGCTAATTCTATGTTGTTATATAGCTTTAGTTATTTTAGTTTTGTTAACAAAACTTTTCTTTCCTGAAAAAGGAAAGATGTTTTACTTCAGTTTGCTCACTTCTTTTGTAGTCTTACAAGTTGGAAGGACTAGGGATGCTCATTGATAGATTTCCAAGCTTTGGGGGAAGTGATTGAGGACCATTGAGGACGTTCTCTGTCTCCATTTGGAACCTTTCCACTGTAGAGATGTTCTCACCCTTTTGCTTTCTCAAATATCCTGATTGGCCTTAAACTCTACAGAAATATTAGGAATATGGGTCAGAATACCTTTCCACATATTCTTACCCTATAGATTTTTACGTTGTTTATTGCCCTTTTTAAGAATATTTTCCCAGAGATTAAGAAGAAAGCAGAATCTGTACAATGCTTGCGTTATAAGTAGGAGGGCATGGTTTGAGCTCCTGTGTCATAATCTCAGTGCTGGGCAGTACAGACAGAAGGCTCACTGAGGCTACCAGCCCATCACTCTAGCCTAATCAGCAAGCTCCAGCCAATGAGGGGTCTTCACTCAGAGGAGATGGATGGTGCTTCATAGGATGACATCTGAGATTCTTCTCCAGCTTAAACATACATGCACACAAGAAAATAAGTAGTAAATAATCAAAAACATATGTATATATCAGAAAAATCTCTGTATATCATTCTTAGTTCCCTCACATATATGCATATATGCTTTAAATTATTAATATTATACAAATTGACCATGGGTAGTTGGGACAATATGGAAGGGTAAATTTTATTTTATTTAAAATTATTTCTTTACTTATTTCTAACTTCCAGTAGTTCTTTAATTTATTTAAATTCCACCCTCATTCTCTACCTTTTAGTTTTTCTCCTACACTACCCCACTATTACCTCCTAATTTCATGTATTGTTTTTTAAAACTCACTTGAGTCCACTTAGTGCTGCCAGGTGTGTATATATGTAAAGCATCTACATACATGGGTTGTGAATAGCTCATCACATAGAAAATGATATGCCAAAGACATAATTCTTAGATAAGCACATTCATATTCCTCATACTACACATTTTCTTCTCTAGTGCTCCATTACATGTGGCAAAGGCATGCAGTCTCGTGTTATCCAGTGTATGCATAAGATCACAGGAAGACATGGAAATGAATGCTTTTCTTCAGAGAAACCTGCAGCATACAGGCCATGCCACCTTCAGCCTTGTAATGAGAAGATAAATGTAAATACAATAACGTCACCCAGACTGGGTAAGCAGATCACAGAGTGGATGGCTTTCAGAAACATAGAAATGTTTTTAGGTCATATATTTCTTTAAAGCTTGGGAATTATTAAACTATGCCAGTTAACTTGGGTCTAAGTTGGGTCTATTTAAATATACTTTAGTCCAAATGATCAGAGATGGGTTTTTTAATGTTTCATAAAGACTCTTTTCCTTCCATGCAGTATTTACTCAGAGCTACATCTAGAAAGTAATGATGTCACACTACCTGAGGTCACCTTTTTAATGTTGCGATATAATTTAAGCTTCAGTCTAGTCCCACAGCTATCAACTATGCTGATATCTGCATTAAAAAAGGAAGTTCTGAGTAAACTTTAAATTCCTCCATGGCCAATGCCCCCCTTCTCATTCTGGATGCAAATTTTCTTCAGGATAAATAGTGTAAAAACAGTTTCCTGTAAAAATAAGCATCTAAGTCTACACAGCCAAACATGAAGTACTTTTCTTATCTTTGAGGTTAAAAATATAAGTCTACATGCCCTGGAAATATTTATTTCTTTTGTGCTTTTTAAATTTATTCTTAAGTTGACATAGAATATGACAAGTTTCTTTTTATTCATAAGTATTTTTATTCATACTTAGTTCTGGTTTACCTACCCTCCCCCATCTCTCCAGTCACCAGCACCCACTGTATTCTTTATCTCCATGGACACCAGTACCCACTGTACTCTTTATCCTACAGCCATTGGTACCCACTGCACCCTCCACTCTCACAGCCACTGGTACCCACCCTCCATCCCATGGCCACTAGTACCCACTCTACTCCCATCCTCACAGCCACCACTACCTACTATACTCTCCATTCCCATGGCCACTGGCCCCTGCTGTACCCTGCATTCCCAGGATTGCACTTTCCACTTTCATATCACATGTGTACCCTCTCCATTCTGCTCCCTTAAAGCCTCTACCCATACTTAACTAACACAGAAACACACACACACACACACACACCAATTAAAAACTAAGAACTACATATGAGAGAGAACACCATGGTTGGGAACTTTGTTTTATAAATGACTTGTGTACATACAGAGGGGAGGAGAGAATTTTTTTCCCTTTTAATCTTAACTACTAAAATCTATGAATAAAAACCTTAAATGAAATCTATAAAATTCTAATGTTGAGCTAGACATGGCTGCAGACATGTATAATCTCAACACTCAGACTGAAACTTGAGAGTTTTCACACCAAGAACCTCTTTAAATAATACATACAGGGGCTGAAAAGATAGGTCTGTACTTAGGAGTTATTAGAGGTCTTGCAGGGGCCCCAGTTTTGGTTCCCAGTACCCAAACAGTGGCTCACAATCTTCTATAGCTGCAATTCCAGGGGATCTAGTACCCTCTTCAGACCAGATCAGGCACCAGCCCATGGTATACATCCATATTTGCAGACAAAACACTCATATATATATATTACAAAATAAAAGTCTTTAAAGTGTAAACAATACATAGGTCTACAGTAGATAAGCTGATTAATTTCAGTCGTAAGCTTGTTCAGATCTAGAATCACATGAGAGACAAGCCTCTTGGCATCCATGCTGAAAATTACCTTGACTACACTAATTGAGGTATAAAGATTCACCCCCTCTGGGTAGCAGCAGTCCCTAGGACAGCGTCTAGGACTATATGAAGAGGGGAAGTTTGCTGAGCACAAGCATCTCCTTCTCTGCTTCTTGGCCTTGAGCGCACACTGCTTTTGTTGGAGTATTTTAGCACAGCAACCGGAGAAGCAATATAACACAGGTGATCAATAAACACAACTGAAACTTAGAAACTCTCCTACACATTGATGTGAGCAACCTGTTTTCAGTAAGCTTCAGCTATCTCCAGTTAAGAGTGTTATTTGTTCATCCTGCCATCAGTGCAGGGTGCATGGGTCTTTGTCTGCCAGGTAAAATGGAGGCTAAAAAAAAAAAAAAAAATGAGACAAATTAACGCCACAGAACATAAGTAAAAGTTGATCCTGCTGAGGGTACCCTTGAGCCTTCATAGAGTGAATTCATCCTGTTGTTTCCCAGCTGCCCTGACCTTCAAGTGCCTGGGAGACCAGTGGCCAGTGTACTGCAGAGTGATACGAGAGAAGAACCTGTGTCAGGACATGAGGTGGTACCAGCGCTGCTGTGAGACATGCAGGGACTTCTATGCCCAAAAACTTCAGCAGAAGAGTTGACCTCCGGCGCGCTGGCTGAAGGGCTCATAGCTATTTGCTATTACATTATTTATAAATACACACACTAGCATGTTTTTCAGACCAAATACTATCAGAATACATATAATTTAATCAAATTAATTTATTTGCCTGCCAGACATCTAATGTGGTGTTTGTTTTGGTTATTCAAACATTTTGATTTTTACTATAAGGCCTCATAAATAATTTTATATGAATTGAATAAGTTGGGTCTAGTAAACTAATAAAAAAAGAAGAAATGATAATTTTTTTTTCAATTACGGCTGTCGGTAAGGTGCTATTTTCTCTCCACCAATACCATTAAGTTATCCAGTGTGTACACTACCTTGGCATGATAGCTTAGCTATATATGCAGAAAATGATCTACTTCCTTGTGTCCTGCTGCAGAACCTGCCTCTTTTCTGTACTCGGCAGGAGATGTGTAAACAGAACAAACCTCACAGTCTTGAAGTTGTTTAAGAGAATGTATTATGAATTAGGTTGAGATTTACAGACAAATATAGGAGACCTTCTACTGTAATGATGCTTTTATATTAATGGTGGAAAAGTCAAGACAGAGACTTTGATCATGTTTGTGAACATGCACTTGAACACAAGTATTGTGACCACAAAGCACTGTAAATGATGTACACTGAATCGCCCTTGCACTGGTGGTGGAGGTGTCCAGAAGCTGTGATAGAAATGGCAGCATCCTATAAGACCCTCTATTATTTTAACATGCCATTAGATTGTAGCCTTTGGAAAAAATATTTCAAAGAAAGAAAACATTGATCCGCCTACATCCTGACACCCCTTAGAAGATTTATGAAAGACTATAGTATGTAGACTCACAAATCATATGAGCAAAGGTAGTAAATATTTTTTCGTCTTTTCTCTAGGAATAAGAAAAAGGAAATGAGGTTTGGATAATATTTTGATAGTTTCATTGTGTTTTGTTTCTTTGTAAAAATAAAAATTATAACTCTCTGAAACATTCAAAAGACATCTTTTCTTTCTTCTTGTAAGAAATTATTGTACATGATTCACATGGTTTCCCAGTTGTCACTGTGGTTTTGTTGTTTTGTTTTGTTTTTTCAATAACATATGTGAAACTTCCTTTTGGGAGACAGTTTTTACAGGGCTGTCCACATTTCCACGCTTGGCAAGAAGAGGTACCATTTGCCTCTCTTCTGAAATATTCACTACAGAAAGCATGCAGCATGAGCCACAGGGAGACAGAGGGTTCTTTTTGGAGCAGGAGTAATATATGTTTACTTGAGTCCTAAAATGTTAATGTTCCCTAAAATAGAGGGTTTTTTTTCTTTCTTTCTTACAATGCAACCCACTGCATGTGCAGAAATCAGCTTACTCTCTATGTTATTGTTTTTTGTTTTTTGTTTTTTTAAACTTGCACGGCTTATATATTTACACATAAAGTTACTGTATATATAAAAAATATATTCAGGGACTCATGGGGCTTGGGAATATTCAAAAGACATTATTGCTACATTTCAATACTTACAGTAAAAGCCACGAAATAATTCCAAACATCAAGCAACTGAAAGAAACATCTGCTGTAAAAAAATTATAAACTTTCAAGAACATCCAAGACAAATTCTCAATGGTGTGCCCCTCAAGTACCTAGACAATCATGTTTAACAGCTACTTTCCTTACTATAACTGAAGTCAACGGGAATGCTTTAGACAAGGTGTGGCAACAGTGACAATCTTGTACATGACAACACAACCTCCAACCAGTTAACTTTAGAAAGGTACCAGAGCGTAGAACTCCAGTCACTTCCAGGTTAATGGCCACATGTCTCTAAATGCAGGCTAAAAGGTCAAGAACTGAGGGAAAGTGTGAAGGCAACATACCTGAATCCTGCAAGACAACATGTACTCTTGCCATGTACACACTTATCGCTTATATTGTACAGTGATGACACGGATGGTAACTACAAGGTTACATCCAGGCTTCCAGTCTTCATTTCCCTGGAATGATAGCATTATATAAGGTCTAAGGAATGGGTACAGTATGTTGAATATAGATAAGAGGGTCATAAGTATAGGTGGATTTTAAAATAAATAGGTCCTTAAGCACTCTGCTGAGCCTCTGTGGTGGCTTTGGGTAAACTCTTCTGGATGGTGAGTGTGATGCTCAGGGATACAGGAGAGAGACAGGAGTGGTGAAGGAAGCTGTTACTTACTGGGTACTGGAGTCTATATCATTGTTAACACAAAAAGCCCAGCTGTCATCTTAATGTGAAAAAGATCTACTTTATCCTTAAGCACCATTTGAGTGACCAAGGTTTGGGAATACAGATTTAGGTTACCTTAAATTTCACAATTCATTGTGGAAGCAGTTTCATCAAGTTTTTAGTTTTATGAAGAAAGTCTGAAGGCATTCATATGTCAGTCATGGACTGTGACTCCAGTTCTCTCAGTGCATCTGGCACTGCACTCTTACCCCCAGAGACACTGCATGCAGATGATGCCCTTACATACACACAGGCAAAACACTTAGACACATAAAATAATGTCAAAAAAAGAAAAATACAAGTGTCAGGCTTCTGAAACCTACTTTTAAGTTATTGGTCTGTGAGACTTCCAAATATTATAGGCTCATGCCATTGCCTTTGGTTGTTCCCAGAAATCAAAATTAATGCCCCATTGCTAAATACACTGCATACTTAGACACTTATGACAAAGGATTGGAAGAATTGAGCTGGATCTGACCAAGAAATTTCTTCCCTAAGGATTAGCTCTCATCATACTGGAAGGAGGTAGGGGAGCTGCCAAGAAAAAAAAAAGCAACCAATAGTTCTGCCCAGCTGTAATGCTTACAAACCAAAATGACCATAACAACAAGACAGCCCAAAAGGTGCAACCAGGACATTTGTATCCCAGAGAGCAACCAACAGACTATCTAATTGGAATGTATGATCATACAAAAGGAAGATTCATGAATGCTAGGGTAAACCTATTCCACAAACAATGCCTCATGAATTGCCATGGACCCTAAATGAGAACCTGCTATTGCCACTTTCTTAAAATAGTAAAATTTCTAACTTCATTCTAAATACTCAACCTTAATGTGCACAGATAAGCAGGGCTGACATACATACCTTATCAAGGGAGTTTGTTTGTGTAGCTGATGGACACCATTACACCCTTAAATGGTCCATGGGGTGACCAATCACCATGGATAATATGCAAAACAACTCCCATATCTAAGGTTTATTGATGATAATAAAAGTGGGGCCAGAAAGATTGTAAAAGCCAGAGGACAGAGGACCAGGATGTCTCCTGTAATATCATTATTGCCAGATTCTTTGCCAGAATATAGTCTGAATAGCATCTAGCCCAGGTGTTTTCTAGAATCCTCATTCCCCTTTATACCTTCATGAGGTGGACCTCCACTGTGTGTACTGCCTTCAACATTCTTGTGTTCCAAACTTCCACCAGGATGGCCTATTATGTATATAAGAGGCAAGTTCCAAACCCTTCCAGACCCCTCTGCAAGCCAATTCCTAAGGCCTAAGATCAGGTTTCTCACAACAACAACTTCACTTTTGCTACCAAATTTCTGTTAATTGTTTCATTGCTGCAATAAAATACCTGACTCAAGAACAAGGAAGAAAGTGTTTGTTTTGGTTCACAGTTTGAACTATTATGAAGAGACCATTGGAAGTGGAAAGGAATTGGAGGCATGTGAACAGATTGAATCTGTGGTCAGGAATCAGAGAGAGATAAATGACAGTGTTCAATTAATTTTCTTCTTTACATTCACTCCAAGACAAGAACACATGGGATGCCTCACCCATAGTTAAGAGTGGATCTTTCTTTATTATTTGGCTCTAGATAATACCTTATAGGCATCCTCAAGGGAATGTCTCCTATGGGATTCTAAATAGTGTCAAATTAGCAGTCAGTATTAACCATCACAAGGGACTTTTACAGTAAAATTATGAAACACATTAGCAAACAGGCAACAGTGTAAAGTTTCAAAGGCGGGAAAGTAGTATTAGATAAAGAGATTAAGAGGATTATCTGGAAGGATCACTGTTACTTTTGACTCACAGGTGATTAGGAGGCATGCAAAGAGATAGGAAAGAGAAGGGATCTCAAGGATGCAACCAGATGTGTTGGCTTGGTTCGACAATGGTGATGAGAATCAGTAGGTGGAGAGGGGATAGTTCTCTTGTTCACAACATATAGGCTTTAAGAATGGTGGCAAAAATGAGAAGTGATAGGTGTAAGTATTCCTGGCACTCCATGTGACTGAGCCAACGTGGCCCCTGTGGGATGCACCTCTTACGGACCTGGATGTGGCTGCATAAACATGTGCACAACCCTTCTCTTAAAAAGAGACACCATGTTTTGGTTGCTCTCTCCTCCTGTCCTGCTTCTCTGCTTCTCTACACTCCTGGGAACTCTCTTAAATAAACCCTCATGTGGCCTTGGTAGTGTGAGTGTGTGTCTCTTCTCATAGGCAAAACCAACAGTAGGTTTTAGGGTAAAGATAGAATGTGAGGAAAGATGGAGACCCCGGGACTAAATTTGCAAATAAAGAGACAGTACACAAACCTCCAGTGCATGGGGCAATACTGAGAAATCTGGAAGAAGCCTAAGAAGAACCAAATACTCATTTCACCTACCTCATACTTTGGCTAAGAAAAGGATCTAATCAAATCTATTTGGATGTAAGTTCTGTGTCTCTACTTGCCAATACAGAGAGCCAAAGACAAGTTAAGTTCTTCTCAAAGATGTGTATTTTTCCCCAAAGAATACTTTAGGAAGAGCAGTCTGAGAAATACTTGTTCATTAGATATGTTCTGGCAGCAGCCAGATTATATCAAGCACATGATAAGCACATAATAAACTTGATTCTTGAAACATTAGTGGTTTGATTGTTTTGTTATTAGCTCTCATTATTAAATACCAATTGTTGTCTTTAGCAAATATATAACCTTGCAAAAGATATAACAGCCATTATAAGATAGTTATAAACTTCAAGTACAAAACATTTATGAAGAAAATGTTAACTTCTTAATTAAATTCATGACTATAAGTAGGTCAGAATTTTGTTAAATCACATACCCTTGTGAATTTTTAAAATTTTGCCATAAAGAAGGTAAGTGCTTTCCAGTGTATTCTTAATTCAAGGACATCCTTATTCTTGTAAGCAATATCACATTCTTCTGAAATCTGTTCTTGGTACATTCCACATGGAACCACACTGCCTCTGGAAGAGAAGCCTTCCTGCTCCATCAAAGACTTTATTGAGATGGCAAAGAAAAAAACAATTGAAGTCTGTTAGAAGCTATTACACATTTATCCTTAACTAGTCTTGCAAGAGGAAGGCCGCTTCCTCAGATGAAATCCTCTATCCCCCAGGTGAGTGGGTAAGCCATTCAGAGTATCTTATGCTTAGAGAGCCTGCTTATATTAAATTCATCAATTGTCTAATTAGTCTTGCTGTCATCTTGACTTTGGCTGTCTTAACAACAGATGGGTTGTTAAGAACCCATTGTTGTTAGCAACACAGTTGTTAACATGGTTATTACAGCCAAATTATCCTCTGGTTCTAAATGTGTCCTGGGATCACCAAATGTCATAGGTACTGGTATAGCTAGGGTTAGAGTCAAAGGATCCTAGATGTTGAGGGGGTCACAGTAGTGTGTTAGGGCCTCACATACTGCAATAATCCACAAGACACAGACGCATGCCTGCTATTTTCCCACTTAGAACAAGCTGCCAAACTCAACCCAGTTAAATTTACCATGAGCTTGAGACTGGGATTCAAAACCCAAGGAGGAAGGGGATCTGGACTTAATCACATAAGTAAGTAAGCAGGTGAGTAAGCAGGGCCAGAGCCATAGCTGATGCCTTAGTACAAAGAAAATCAAACAGTGGATCTCGTCAGGTGCTGAGCTGGAAACGATGGATTTCCATACTGAGACTGTGACAGCTTTATAAGATACAAAATAGCCTTCCTAGACTCTGAATGGGAGGCGATATCTAAGTGCAACACATATCTAATTTTCTCATTCTATTAATTTTAATTGATGTAGCCTTTTAGTGCAATTCAAGCATCGTGTGTGTGTGTGTGTGTGTGTGTGTGTGGTAAGGTAAGTGGGAGGACCCTTTGCTGCTTTGGTGTTTTGTTCCTGTATACTGATGTGGCCTTTAGAAAGTGGCCTTTGTGTGCAACCAAGAGACTTGGTTTCAAATGCCAGCAAGAGCATCTTCAGGCTCATTAATAATGGAGGCGCCTGACAGGGGCAGCTTCGCTTGCTTTGTTTCCACTGTAGATGAAAGAGGACATGGATCTTTCGGTTTTGCCCAATAACAACCATCCTGACAAATTCCTGCAGCTTGACGTGAAGTCTTTAATGAGGAACTCAACCCTTCTGCAGGCTAGCCTCGCGAGATTTCCGGGTGGAAATTTTCCTGCTACACAACACTGGCAAAACCTTGTCTACTCCCAGGTAAGAGCTAAGGACGTATAAATACAGGTGGGGAGCTTGTTTCTTTCTCTCTATATGGCATTTTTATATTCGTGCGTAGAAGCCTTGCTCATTCCTCACCACCCTTCCACCCTTTCCTGTAAGCTCTGCGTAAACATGTGCAAATTCTCCCACCCGTTCATTCCCCCCCAATCCCTGACTTCTCTGCCTGTCTTTGTTTCAAATCTGCGTAGTAGCTTTCATACGCCTTCTGTTCGGAGCATTTCAAACCAACAGTTTTCAAGTAAGATTGGGGGTGGGGAGAAATACTTAAACTCTGTCTGTCGTTGTGATCTATGCATAAAACATCAAATGCTTACGGCGCAAAGGTGTAGCTGCCTCTGAGAAAGCCTGAGGCGTGCCTCTGCTGCTTTTAGACACTGGAGACTGCAGGATACCGATGAGAGATAGGGGAAAAGACTGGCCATTCTCCATCTTGGAAAGGAAGTCACTGTCAGCTTAGATGCACCTCTTCCACAGGTGTCCCGCATGGACCAGCCTTAGGAATCAGACCTTCCAATCTAATGCAGATCTCATTGCTCTCATTCTTTGACAAAAGAATTCAGCTGATGGGTTCCTTCTGCTGAGACCAACACAAAGGCCCCTGCTGAGGCTAATCAAACAGGGATAATCTTGTTTTAAGATGTGGAGGCTAATGGTGTTGAAAGTTACTCCATGTAGCAAGAGGAAAGGGAGTTTTATTTCAGAAACAATGTGACTAAGCTACAAGCCTCTGTAAGTCTTTAAATCCTTTGGAGTGTTCAAATTTCCTTGGACAGAAATGTGTTTGCTTTCAAGAGTTGCTACTAATGAGTTGTGGTGTACAAGGATTAGGTGGTGGTGTATTTGTGGGCTCCTTGGGACATATGTGAGGAGTTCATTCAGAGTCAGATACACTCAAATGTATTGTAAATGCTATGTAAATTGTCTCTGCTTTATAAAGGGTTCAATTTACTTCCATTATAAATCAGCCTGTTATAACAACGGGATGTTTTTTGTTGTTTAATTTTGCATACAACCTTTGTAAGCCTCAAAGCCTTGTGGCTTTCTATACACAGCCGTTTATCATTGTTTTGTGTTTTGCTTGGTTAAATGAAGCAAAGTTCTTTCTTTATCTCATTGTTTATGTCAGAGAACAAAAGGATTAAAATTATTTCAGAAGATCCTGCCCCTCCCCCACCTTCCTCACTGTGGCGCACATTGATATATTGTAGGGACCCAAAGCCAGTGGATGATTTTCTTGGGCTGTGACACAGCAGGCCTCTAGCATCATTTCTTTGGTATTGTGGTTGATCTACTGCCTCCATTTGGAATTTCACAACTAAAACTGGAAATCCGAGGCTTTTTATCCAGGCCCTTTGGGGCCGAAAATAATTATTCAAAGAACAAAGAGGTGTACTTCTGCATAGGTATCTTTAATAAACCCCAAATAAATGACTTTTTTTTTTTAACTTTAAAAGAAAATGACATGTGAAAGGAGAATTTACTCCTGGAGTAATGGATCTTGGGAAGGAATTGTAGGCAAATACAAATTCAGGAAATTAGGGAGATGTGCTTCAAACTATGAGTAATTTCATTTGGTCTTCACAGTCATTAGCAAGCTGTGCATCTAAAAATCAAGGCTGACTTGTTGAGTAAAGAGGAAATAAGTATGAAGAAACAAGAACATGGAATTTTGAAATAAAATGATGCTTAAAAATGTTTATCCATATGCCAAGAATATTGAATGGGATGATAAGCATGTCTGAAGAGGGAGCTTCTGGATGGGTGGTGGATTAAACAAACTGTGCAAACACAGTTCTCATATATGAAATTCTCAAAAAAAAATTAATTAAAAATTTAAGTTTGATCCACAGGAAGAAATCTGGGGACTCAGTATGATCTCTTGAAAAATTAATATGACACTCTTTTTTCTTTTGTAAGTGAAAAGAAATAATGTATAAAGAAAAGATAGTAGAATTGGATTTCTTGTACAGTTTAAGAAGTAGAAACAGAAGTGCTGGACTGTATTCCGTTGATAGAGTACCTGCCCTACATGTGGGAAGCCCTGGCTTGTATCCCAAGCTCTGCATAAGAGATGTGGAGCATACACCTATAATCCCTGTGCTCAGTGAGCAGGGTCAATAGCATCAGGAATTGAGGGGTCAGTTATATAAACAGTTGGAGGCCAACCTGGGCTACCTACAATTTTGTTTCCATTTTGTTGTTTGTGTATTTATCTGTTCTTGTTTTTTTTTATTTTCAAAAGAAAAAAATAGTATTGAATTTGGAAAAATAGCAGATAATATTATTTCCATCTTGTTTGGTGTGGTTTTTAGGCTGGTGTCCAGTTCAGTCTGTGGCCGAAGGTGGGTGGTAGGTGACCTTAAACCTGAGGTTCATCCTCCTCTTTCATGCCCTGAGGGTTGGAAATGCAGGTATGTGCCACCATGCCTGGTAATTGACGCTCTGGATATCAAATCCAAGATTTGTACATGCCAGGCAAACAGTCAATCAATGCACTAGCAAACATACACACACACACACACACACACACACACACACACACACACACACACACCCCAACAAAAAAAACCCCAAATCCCCTTTTTTTTAAATTAAGTGAGAAAATGTTTAAAGTTGTTGTATTGGGAATTGATTTTTCTGCTGAATGCTGGACTTCTGAGTTTATTCAAGTGAGCTTTGCCTATTCCTGACTCCTTTCACATTGGTTTCAGAACCCTGGGGCTTCTCAGAGGAAACCTGTGAGCTGGAGTGAAAAGCCAGCGGTGAGAAATGGGCATCCTTACTTCTAGACAAGCTCATTCACTGGTTTCGTTTCCTAACATGCATTCTTCTGTCCCATACCATTGTTCTTCTTAAATATCAATGCTCCATATGTGTCTCTGTGTGTGCATTTATGTACATCCATGTATATATATGTTGGTATGTATGTAGGTGTTTATTCTTTATAGTGGTGTATATGTGTGCATGCATATGTGTGTTTATATGTATATGGGTATATGTACATGTGTATATGCATTTATGTGTATATCTGTATATGTATATAAATGTTTATGTAAGTGTTTGTGCATGTATTCTGTGTGTGTGTGTAAAATGTGTGTGCATGTGTGTATATGTCTATATGTATTTGTATGTATGTGTGTTTGGGTGTATGTATGTATATATGTATGTATGTATGTGCTTGTGCTTCAGCCTATCATTTTGTAATGCCGTATTTTACCTTCATTATGTCATTATTTAAAACATTTTATTTTTATTTAAAATGTAGTCTAAATGATTATGAAATTTGGATTTGGGATATGTTTTTGGTGGTTTCCAGGTTGTTAACTAAGTTGTTTGTATACTTTCATTTAGAATCTATCACATTAACAATGTTTTGATAATATGCAAAAAATTTCCAACTGTTGATGTAAATTGATTAGATCTGTTAATTTTGTTGTACAAATTGTCCCTATCTTTGGGAATCTTTCGTATGGGTATGTGTAATTTTAGAGATTACTTTAAGTTTTATTTTTAGAATAACTTCATAACATACATAAAATTTTATAGTTATTATACTTTGCTGATGATGTTACTTTTATTCAAAACCTTTGTAGCTATCAAAGCTTCTTGCCTTGAATCTATTTTGTTATATATATTATATTATACTGTGATATTATATCATTATGTTTTTTGTAGTGGTTAGCTATGTTATTCTGTAAAACAAGCATCCCCAAATCTAATAGCACAATAGGGTATGTAACACATCTGCACTCTGAGATGCTGATGCCACGTACATCCTGAGAAGCTTACCTAAAAGCAGAATTCAAATTCTTTCTCTGGAGGTTCTTTCTACAATATCAGAATCTGCATTATGCCTGCAGACCAAGAAGACAGAGAGGAAGCCACAAACACTATTGGGGAGGAGGTTAGTAGTCAAGCTTGAGTTTCTACCCAACTGTTGTGTGTCATTGAAGAGGAAATGGATTTGTTATGTGTCTTGCCAGGTACTACTTCATTCTCATCCTTTCAAATAGATAGGGTTCATGTTTAAGATAAGATACCTCAAATATATTATATAAATCTATATAAATATATTGTATATACTTACAGATTCCTCAACACTTGCCTTCCCCACAGAATTGACAACAGAGATCATCTATCAGATTGAAGATTCTATCTAATCACCACACTTTGCAGCTGCAAGCCATCCTAGTCCTACAAATTCCCCTTTTAGAAACTAGATTGTTGCACTCCATTCATTTCTTCCATTCTGAGCAGTGGGGAAGTCACTATTCCAAAATCCTTGTAAAATCTCTCCAGGAGCGTATGTTCACACCCTTTCCCCGGAAATGTGACAGAATCACTTTTGCTTTCTGTGCAGACCCCCTACGCTCACTCTGCATAGCCTCTTGTTCTAGGCTCCAGGCTCCAGGCTTGGGGTGGGGTGGGAGGTGGGGGTTAGGGTTGTCTCAGAGCTTATTTCTACTCTTAGTCATAGGAATTTGGAGACCTATGCTTATTTCTGTTTTCTTGACCTTGGGTCTGTTTTTGTAGTTATTCTCAGAGGTTTTTCTTGTGTGTGTGTGTATGTGTGTGTGTGTGTGTGTGTGTGTGTGTGTTTTGTTTGTTTGTCTGTTTGTTTTTTATGTCTACTCTAAATGGCTGGAAATGGAGATGGTAGTGTTGGCCTGCAATACCCAAGTGATTTTATTTTATTTTAAATACTCTAGTTTTTATCTTGTAGTATCTTCAGCAATTTATTTCCTATACAATTTATTTATTTATGTTAGTATAATCCTTATTATTTAGCCTTAGACAGTTCTTCTTGACAAAATACCATTAAAGGCACTATAGATAAAGCATGGGTCTCCAGCTGGCTTTGGAGTTTCCTTTCCCATTTCCATTTCTTCAATTTATAGCTCAATGGCCATCAACATAATCTTTGTCTTCGGTTACTCATACACCTGAAACATTTTTTCCATCTTTGTATGTTTTGGTAGGAAATTTTACATCTCAGTATTGGGGTCTGCAGTTATTATACTAGGAAACACCACACCTGTAGATCCCCTTGCACACTTTTAACTATCCTATTGAATTCCCTGACTCTATTCATGTTTAAATGTTTTAAGAAGGTATATATGACTATGTAAATTCTCAGGTTGGCCATAAGTATCTGCTAAAGGTAGCAATAGTTATCTCCCCAGTTATTACTGTGCAAGCTTGGTACTCTGAATTCAGCTTTCCAGCATCCACATGAAAAGCTGGGCCTACGGCCATGTTTCCATAATTCCAGTGCTAGGGTGACATGGTGTTTAGACAGATGGATCCCTGGGACTCAAAAGCAGCCAGTCCAGTTGAGTCAGTGAATTCTAAGCTCACTAATGTTGTCTCAAAAGATAAGGAGCAGGGTGGTTAAGGAAGATAGGAAGGGTCAGCCTCTGGTGTCCATTCATGCACACAGGTTTATACATGTTTATATACAGCACATGTTCCTCCACTACACACATGCAAAACAAGTAAAATGAAGCTTCTAGTATTCTACGCCAGTTCTGGAGTGACTCAGCAGTGAGACACAACTGTGTCACTTTACAGTAGCTCTTCAGCATTGCAGAGGGAGGTCATCACTATGACAAGTGACAAAGTGACAGATCATGAGAAGTCTTAGGAACAGCAAATGGACTGGGGGGCTTCTCTTTTCCAAGCAGTGACCATGGTTATGAGTTGCTTATTCTATGGTTATACCATCTCAGATCTCTGTCTATATTGTCAAAACAACAACAACAACAACCAAAACAAACAAACAAAAAAACAAAGAGTGACATAAATCATGTGGAAACATTTGGACACAATTTGGATACAACCTCAAGTCACTTCAGAAACTAATTTCAGGGCAGATGAAAGAAGCTGGACACCGTGTGTGCTCAACCAAGGAAACAAAACTAGCTGTATCCAGCCAGTCACCATGCCTGGGTCTCTGTGCATATACACCTCCTGTATCTGTATAATTCTGTCAACCTTCACACTTCCTGAGTTCTTAAAGTCAAGATATTAAATATTGAATTCCATTTTAAAATCTCATCTGCCAGTCTCACCCACTGAAATAGAAAATTAAGCCAGCTTCTGTTTACCATGCTTACTTAGGACCTTTTGTGTGTTCTTGAGATAGCCCACATTTTATACCCACATCCTCTTAGAGATCAGTCAACTTGCCTTTATCATTTCTTTTTTTTAAAAAATACTTACTTATTACATACAGAAGTGTACAGATTTACAATGTACAGAAGAGGTTGGTTGTGAGCCACCATGTGGTTGCTGGGAGTTGAACTCAGGTCCTCTGGAAGAACAGTCAGTGCTCTTAACCTCTGAGCCATCTCTCCAGCCAGCCCACCTTTATCATTTCTTAGAGACAAATACTTGTCTCTAATTTTGACACCTCTTTTCTTTCCCTGCAGTTAGTTTTCAGTTTCTTAATAACACTGGTGTTAAATGGTCCACCTTCTCATTCTTTAGTTTGCTTTCTGCTCACCTGATTATATTATTACCATCTCATCAGTCTGTTTATTTTTCAGCCCCTCTTTGCTCCAGTCTCCCTGCCTAGCACCAATTTTACTCCCTCCTGATGTGATTTTTAAAGGTTCTAATTCTGAAGGCCTCTTAGCTGCTAACCATTAGAACTTGTTTGCCTGAATATATCTTCTGTTTTTTTTATTAAGTGGTATTTTACTTGCACATTACCATATTAGGATTAAAATAAATGGATAAAGTTTGGCTTAATAGTGAAAGTCTAGTTAAACTTTGATATTACTTTAAATAAATAGTTTAAATGGAATTTATTTTATAGTTCAGATGATTAAAATCACAGAAATGCTACTGAATTTTCTTCTTACTTAAGATGTAGTATGCAATGTTGGATTTCGTATTTGTTCTTTATTTTCTTAAATCTATTTGGAAAAAAAATAGTAAAATAAAAAGGATCCCCAACTTTTTTTTTTTTTTTTTTTGTAAAATAAAACCTACCATTTGAACCTGTTTCACTCACTCATGCTGGGGAAGCAATCTGTCCTTGAACTATATCTGTAGCCCCAGACTTAGTATTTATTTTTATCCTTCCATTAGATAATTATTATTTGTTTGGCTGTCTCAGGGATGAGAACCAGGATCCCCAGTAATGTAAGCATGTGTTCAATGCCTGAGACATGTCCCCAGTAATCCTATCAAATTATTTTTAAATAATTTGCTTAATATGTATATTATAAAAAATAACTAATTTCTTCAGATTAGTAACCAAGCTTAATATTAAGTTTTTGTTGGCATGTCCTTCAGACATAAGAATGCTGTGCATATCAGAGACAAGGAACACATTTCAGGAAAATACTGGACATTTTTCAAGTATATGGGCAAGAAACAAGGCTTTATGATATATACCTCTGACTGTTTTGATACCTTCACATATTAATTCTTCTAAACCTATATACATTTTATAGTGTATATATATACTCTTCTTGAGCGACACATTTTATTTCTCTCATTTATCAAATCTTATTATTTACACGGAACAAGCAGTCATTCAGGAAAAAAAAACTTAACAAAGACAGTCTATGCATGTTAGAAGAGTTACTCCGCTTCGTAGATTACCAAAGCTCTCCAGGTTTGAAAAAAGCAATTGAATTATAATGGCGTTAAGCTCAAACAACCTTCATTTCTTGTCAAATTGCCTTTATTTAATTTAGAACAGCACTTAAAAATCTACTCATCTTTGAGCTAAATGCTAAGATAAGAAGGTTTATTATTTTATTATACAACTTAACAGTATAGATTATAAATTGACTTTTAGCAGACGAATGCCAAACTAAAGTAAAATACAGTCTCCCAATTGATCTCTAAAAACATGAAAGATGCATTTATTAAGAGTATCAAGGAAAGATGGCTCCATGGTTAAGCTCACTTTCTGCTCTTTCAGTGGACCCAGGTTGGGTTCCCAGTATTTACCTTATAACTGAAGTTCCGAGGGATCTGATATCTTCTCTGGCCTTGGAGTACATCAGGTCCACATGTGATACATATACAAACATATGGTCAAACAGTAATATACATAAAATAAAAATAAATAAATCTTTTATTTAAAGTCATGGAAACTCAATGTCCAGAAAAACACAAATGGTTTTATCTAGATTATTTTCCCTTTACTTACAACTTATTTCAGAAGGACATGTCATGTAACAGCAGTCTACAATTTTAGTTAATATATAAGTACATATTTAATCTATGTCCTAAAAGATGCTGAGGTCATTGATGTATGGCCAGGGGTTGCCATATACATGACTTGGATGTGATTCCTATTGATATATCTCCAATGTTCTTAGGTTCAGTTGCCAGTATTATACACACACACACACACACACACACACACACACACACACACACATGAATTTGTGTGTGGGAAAACCACATACATTTATCATGTTTGTCCTTTTTATGTTTCAGTATCATTTTTTTTTCCACTTCTAAAAGTCAAAAATTGATCGCTCTAGGGGATAACTGGTCAGTAGACACATAGAAGTGAATGATGTTAAGTTGCTCTATGATTTTTCTTGGAGCTACAGAGATGTGAACAAATCTTTCCACCGCAGATAGGGTACTGATAACAGACCAAAGAAATGATTCCATCCAAGTTTAGCTTATTAAAACAATGCATTTATTACAGTAACTTAGAGGAGCCTGGGCGACTCAAAGACTCAAAGGCAAATGTAGCTCCAAAACATCCAATCCAGCACTGGTGTGGACTCACAAAACACACATCCCTGGAGTGCCCTACTGCTCCAACAGAGTTACAACAAAAGGTCTCTTAAACCCTAGCAATTGTTTGGTGCTTTTGTATACTTGGGAATATGCTTGGTTAATCTTATGACCCTTGGACTTTCCTGAAAATGTAAGAGTCTTGAGTTTCCAGAACCTAGGAACATGCTTTCTTAGTTTCCCATTGTTAATGACCACCCCCCTTCTTTCTTTAGCATGGAGTGTTCAGTTTGGGAGAAGAAATTATTCAGTATATTCAGTAACCCTCCTCAACACTCCCTATAAAAGGCCAAGGCATTTAAAAATGATTTTAAAGGAGTTTTTACCTCTCTCTCTCCCTGTTTGTATGCATGTATTTTCATATACTTGCAGTACCAGTTTCAGGACTATTCTCTTCTTCTACTGGGAGGGTTTGGGGATCCTAAGTCTAAGCTGGTAGTTTAGCCGCAAGCACCTTTACCTGCTAAACCATCTTGTAATCCCACAAGATATTTTTAATCTTAATTTTTCTGGATTCATACAATAATATTAAGTGCTCTTTTTATGAATCTTGGAATATACTAAAAAGCATAAGATGTCATTAAACTCTAATGTATATGAACTGGAAAACTTTTTTTTCAAAATTCTATAGATATATTAATTGGAGAATGCTATTCATTTTGTATCTGGAAAAATGTCATTGAAATGGATATTTAACTGAACAGGATGACATATAATGAGAGAACTCAGCTAATGGTAGGGTTCTAGATCAAAATATACATTAGAGTCATTTTCAATCTTTTGAATTTGAGACAGAATCAATAAATCTCCAGATACAGATTTCTGCTATTTTGCCTGCTCTTCTACCAACAAGGCCATCTTATTTTCTCAACTTCTAATAGAAAGAAAAGAACATCACTTCTCAACGAGCTAAGGGATTTGGTGGGGAGAGCCCAGTCCTTCCTGACAATCCCCCACCATCCATGTCTTCAGTTATGAAGAATAACCCGTTATATGGTGACATGAGCATGGAAGAAGCTATGGAAGAGAGAAAAAAGAATCCTTCGTGGACCATTGAGGAATATGACAAGCATTCCGTGCACACAAATCTCTCTGGACATCTAAAGGTGTGTATATCAAGAATTATCTTCAGCCAGATCAGCTAAGTGAACCTGAGGTTTTGTAGAAGTGACAGTGTCTCTAAGACAACATCTAAAGACTACAGGTCCTTTTGATCCTTGAAGTTATTTCTCTTTTCCAGCCAATATTTGGAGTTATTCATTTGTTTTGTACTTTGCACAGTCAATTGCATCTGTGTAGTGTAGAGAGAAGATAAGGAAGTAGCCATGGCAAAAGGTCTCCTGGGAAGATAAAAGTTGGTTTTCAAATTAATTTGTAAAAATCATATATGTTTTCCTTAGTCTGCAATCTTGTAGCTGTTTATCCCCTTGATCACTTCGAAATGAATTTCTTTCGCTACATTTTTTCCAAAAACGTAGTCATATGAAGTGCTTGGAATTTGGTACTGTGTAAGAAAAGTCCTTACCAACAATTGTTTTATTAACATTCTGAGCTCACAAAATGATTTAAGATTGAAGGTTTACATTTTGGTCATTTTGTGTGTGTGTGTGTGTGTGTGTGTGTGTCTCAAAATAAAACATTTCAACTAGGAAAAATATGCGATGAACTCACTGACTAAGCTTAAGATTTTCTTCCCCCTCCTTGTTTTTTTTGTTTTTTTTTTCCCTCATTCTTCTTCTGATATTATCTACACACAGAAGACCCAAATACCTGAAAACCAGAGTGGACCCTCTGTTGTCTGAAAAGACTGGATTCCTGACCAGCCTCAACTTGCCTCCTTGCCTGCCTTAGGCCAGAAAGGCCTGACATTTCCAAGCACCCTTCATTTAAAAATGTGTGTCTGCTGTGAGGTCAGACCTTAACCACCTGCAATGAACAACGTTTTTTAAAAAGGGGGCAGTACCATGGACTTTTATGGTCTGCACACACGTTTTAAAACCTCGACTGGGCATGCCTTGAAATACATAGTGGTTAGAATCACTGACAGCTCTTAATCTCCTTGCTGGAAGGTATGCCCCCTTGAGCTTCTTTCTGAGAAGTTTCCAAGACACACATTCCCATGGCAGCAGAAATGCATTTCTTTCCCTCTTCTTTGTGCTGGTTTAATCCAGTTTCTTTCCAAAGACTGTATTATTAAGTCTATTACTGCGAGAAATGCATCGATGTATTTCACACACAGTCACTTGATGTGGAATGTCTTTGTGTATGTTGTGAATATGTTTTATTATTATTTGTTAATTTAAAAAAAAGCTGTTTTGGCTTATGGCAAGGCAGCTTAGAGGCAGGTGGGAATCTAAGTAAAACAAACAAATTGATAGTAATAATGATAATATTAAAAGACAGAGTTAAAGAGACACCATAAGCTGTCACCCAAAAGCAAGATATAAAAATACTGATAAGCCTCCAGCCATGTGACAAGACATAAATTAACAAAAATAAGTTAAGTTATAAGAGCTAGTTAATAGTGAGCTTGAACCATAGGCCAAAGAGTTTCTAATTAATATAAGCTTCTAAATAATTATATTATAAACGACTGCAAGACCACAGATAAAAAAGATCCCTCCAGACCACAAGTCCAGACTGGTCAAAAAACTTCTAGCTACAGTCACTTATTTCTGGACACAAACTAAGGCCTGTTCTCTTGCCTTTGCCATATGCATATGTGACAAAGAGGCAGTGTATCCCTTCCTTCACACAAATTCATCTAACTAACTGAGTAGATAGAAATAACTTACCTGATTTAAAGACTGTAATATTCATCTGCCAATTAAAAATAGATAATTTTTTAAAAGGTTTTCTTATTTATTTATTTTTAAGTTTGGACATCAAACCAAGGAAATTGAAGATCATTTGCAGTTGAGAAAATACTTTTAAGCTACATTTACAAAGATCAAACATAAACTTAACAGATGTGCCGTTACTAAAACTGCTGGTCCTCTAGCTAGCTGACCCTCTGTGCACACACACACTTCTCAAAGCAGTTACTCTTAGGCCTACCCGTGTGCTGGCCTCTTGATGCTCCTCCTCAGTGTTACCTTCCTCCAGAAGAAACTGCTAGGGAGCCGTGCATCATTCTCTCAACATGACTTCTTATATTTTATGACTTCAAACTCTTTTGTCAGCACTTTCATCTTTATATAATAAATAGCAGACAGGGCTCCTGATTTAAATTACTAACTTTTTTTTTTTAAAACCCTTTTTATTTTATTTTATTTTATTTTATTTTATTTTATTTCTGTCTGGGTCTTTTGCTTGTTTTGACATGTATTTCTATGCGTGCATGCATTGCTCTCAGAGGCCACAAGAGTGTGTCAGGTCTTGAAGTTGGAGTCAGACAGATAGTCGTATTTGTAAATGACTTTGTGGGTGCCAGGAGTCCAATCCAGGTCCTCTATATGAGCAGCCACCTGCTCTTACTGCTAAATCATCTTTACAGCCCCGTAGTTCTTTTAATTGTCATACCAATATGGATCAATAAATGTTCCAAGTGCGTTCATATAGTACTGGTTTTTTCTTTCTAAATTGCTGAGTTATAAGTCATAAAAGATAAAAGAAAAGATACATTTACTTACCAATGCAATCTGAAGTGGGACTTTAAGATAGGATTATCCCCATTAGGGAAGCCATTGGCTTAAAAAAAAAATAAAGCACTAAATATGCAAAATGCAGGACTTTGGTTAGGGCACAAACAAGAAGAAAAACAAGGGGAATGCAGACAAAGGCTTTTAAGTCAGTATTCTTCTGCAGAGGCTTTCCTAATTCAATTGTAATTCTTTAGCACTTCTAAGTAGGTGGTTTAAACCCACTTACACTTGTATATAGGAAAATTGCCATTGCCCTGTCCACCCCAGCTCCTTACCGGCATGTACATGTATCTCCTAGCACTTCAGCCCTAAGTTTGAAGCTAGTTCAGAGACCCTACAGGCTGCCAGCTACTGGAAAATTGGTTTGGTGACACCAGTAGCTGGCATATGTCCACTAAAACCATTGAGGGTGATAGCCTGTTTCATTCAAATCATTCAAAATATCCAGGCAAGAAAATCAGAGGCCTGCAATTGCTATGTGAAAGTGGTAACTCAGTTATCTTTGTGAACTCAATCTATGAGCCACAGGACTCATTGCACTAAACTAGTTAGAGATTGGAGTTTTTTTTTTTTTTTCCCAAAAAGAATATGGAATAGTAGAGTATATGTAGGTGACTTATTGTGCACTTGAGAGAAAAACACTTAAAGAGACTTCTCTGGCGCTCACCAGAGGATGGAGCCAATGAGACAAAGACACCATATGGATAGGAGCTAACAGCAACAAAGAAGCATCTTGTCTCCTGTGTTTCTATGCCATGGAAGTAGCTCTTAAGAGCTAGCTTTATCCTTTTTTTCATGGAAGTCAGTTGGGATTTCCTGAAGCTTACCAAATCCTTACCCTTAAGACAAAGATCAGATAAAAACTTCTAAGGTCTATCCAAATCTAGAAATTGTAATTGTAGCTGGATTTCAACTCACTTAAATGGTTTATAGGCATTATTTACAAGATGTTAGAAATGCACAATTGGCTAAAAGATGACTGGTGTTTCTGACTTGGAAGTGTCAGCAATTTAATACAGGGATTGTGCAGGCTAGCTGTCAGATTCTGATATAAACAGACAAAACTCCATGGTCAGCCAGGTTGTGGCAGTGTGTCCTGAGACATTTAGAGATGACAGGCCTACTCTTTGAGCCTTGACACTTAAGCCCTACCTAAAACAATGTGAATACACACCCTCAGGACCTCTGTTCCCTAGTCTCCATCTGAATGATGCCTGATAACATATTAGTGATATTTTGTCTATGTTATTTTCTTTTAGGAAAATCCCAATGACCTGCGCTTTTGGTTGGGGGATATGTACACTCCCGGCTTTGACACTTTGCTGAAAAAAAAGAAGAAACGTAACAAGCGATCAAAATTATGTCACATGGGTCTGATTTTACTCATTGTGTCCTCCATCTTGGTTACCATAGTGACTCTCAGTGCGTTGCTCACCTAAGCAAATTGCACATCATTCTCTAAAGCTCTAAATCGCCTTCTACATATTTGCAGGAATCTGTGTGTTGTGAATGTATTCGTCTGCGTCTCTAGCTGTGTGACTGAACACCATTGTCCCTTAGAATGTGAGCATTGCTTGTGTTATACTGGCTTCTCTGCTTTGTTCTGTGAAACCTGTGTGTGACTCCAGTCTGGTTTTCCTCCTTTGTGAAGCAGATATTTCAGAGGATCACAATAACAAAAATTTCTATGTGCAACCGCTATCCAGCTTTATGATAGAGAATAGAGCATTTAGCTCTGGCAGCCGCTTGTCTCAGTGTTCATTATGTTCATCTGGTTTTCAGCACACCACTCCGTCCTCCTCTGGGCACTGGGGAAGCACCAGCCAACCTAGCCAGTTGCTAGGGTGACATGAAGGCTTCTACCAGCCACTGGTCAGTCAGTTTAGACCTGTTTTACCTTCCTTTATCTCCATTTATGTTAGAGAAAAGGAAAAAGTGGGAGGGAGATGTTCAATCCTATTCTAATTTCCCCAGTAATCCTTTTTAATGACTCAAATTCATGTTGCCGTTTTAGCAGAAATACACTTGTTCCATCCACCATTGTGGTATGTGCTTGTGGATTGGTAGGAATGGGTAACTGTGACCTCTAGTGGCAGTGGGTACATATTCACCAGACATAGAGGGTAGGGCACTGGGGAGACTCTAGGAATGCCATCACCCTGGGAATAGTCAACTGCATGACAGTTAGACCTGAAGGAGAGATTATCAGAGGAGGGAGCTGACCTAAGGAATGGAAGCATCCTTTTGTTCAATGTCATTTCCAACTGTCTGCTGGGTACGGATACCTGGGAACAAGTGCACCTCTCCTCCTCCCAGGACTTTTTTCCCCCAATGCCCCCCACCCCTGTCCACTCCTAATGCTATTTAGTGTGCAAAACAAGGCTTTCTTTTTTCCCAAAGAGTGCTGTCTTCTTGTGTCCTTAGATAATGCCTTACTATTTTATTGTATTGCTCTAAAGATACTTGAAGTAAAGTATATAAAAATGAAGGTTTACTGGATAATAAATTATTGTGTACAAAGCAAAATTTGTCCTGCTGTTCTTTGCACTATATGTCTTGTTAATTCTCTTTGTGCTGTGAGTTCCAGTCCAGTATAGAAAAAATGGCAGGGAAATGAAGGTTGGGGTCCTCCTCAGCAGGCTCACATCCACTAGGGATGCTCTAAGATCTGCTAGCTGTCACTGCCTTCAAAACTTGACTACTCCATGATTGCCTCTGGGGATTCAAGTCATGCCCAGGGTAACTATGCATGGTACTCATCTGTGCTGGACTGTGTTGTGTCTGTCCAAGCCAGTGTCTAGATGAGACTCTCTAAAGAGGGGATGGGCAGTCCCAGACATATGAAAGCAGCTTGTGTGAAATCCTACCCTACCCCACCTCCACCCCAGCTTCCCTTTCTCCTTCCAATCAAGCACCTAGGATTCCTCTACTCTCTAGCTTTTCTCTCCTAATATTTATGTTATCTTTGGACACTTATTTCTTCTGCATGAGTGAATTTATTACTTTGCTTTTAAACCAATATCCACTGCTAGCTTTCAATACAACTGGATTCAAACTACAATATTGTCTCTCACTGAGTTAATGGTATGTGTCTGCATGTAAGGGAAAGTCATAATGGGAATGCGTCCTTGTGTGCATGCTAATTTATAACTTGCATGTACTTCTAATTCCCTTGTGAAAATAGTTCCAAGTGAAAAAGACGTGTCAGGTCATGTAAAGGACAGCAGTAATGGCCTCTGTCCAGGCTTATGTTCAAATCTGGGCTTGCTTGAGAGTTTCAGATCCAGGTCCGTAGTTTTTGTTTTTGTTTTGCTTTTTTTCTTTTAAGCTTTTTAAATACAGTTTTTGGCACACAGCACTGGTCAACAAATAATAAATCCCATTGTCCCAACACTGTTTTAGTCTCTTTCATAACCCCTAACCTGGGTTAAAAAATCTGAACACCTAAACTCCTAATAATTTTATTTTTTCAAATTAAAGAAAAGTTTTTATTATTTGGAAAGCATCTCCATGGAAGTTTGCTTTCTTGTTTGCTGTTTTGTGTTTTATGCTTATGTATTGTTAGTGTGTTGAAGTCCTTTAAAGCTAATAATGTCACAATTTCCAAGGGGAAGAAAATGAGAATGTTTACACGTTTGTAAAGTGTCCCTCCCAAATATAAACAGATTTGAAATTTGCTTTTCACCTAGTAATGATTTTTCTAATTGTGTTCCCGTTGCTGCCACCTAGTGGAGAATTTAATTAGCCTCCTATGTGGAAGTCGGGCCTCAGGCTCCTCCATTTAACAGAGTACACTCCTGCCACCTGCAGGTCACGTTTATTATGGTGGAGCTTGCACCATGAAGAAACACTACAGGAAGAGGTGCTCTTTGCTGGTCAGAGAAAGCGCTGTGAGACCACTGAACAGCTTGGGATCAAAAACACCTTGGACTGATTCCTTGGATCCCACTCCCCCTAGAGGAACACCTGACTCAGTCTCGATGTTGCGGGGAGAAAACTGGATTTGCCAGGAGTGGAGGCTGGACTAAGATTGGGACAGTGGGACCTTGGGACCGCCTGCCATGGAGGGGATGGGGAGATGTGGAGAAGACAGAATGACCTGATGTGGTGGGATGGGGAAGGGACCTTGAATAAGGATATACAAGAATTGAAAATGTGACTTCCTTATTCATAATAATAAAAAATGGGGGGGGGAGAAAGATAGGGCTGTGAGCTCCGTCTGCCCTTTGTAATGCTGATTTTGACAGTCTCATTATTCTAGAAAAGACATGTGACTGTGAGTCACACTGACAAAGAGAAAATCAAAGCTAAAACCTTAGAATAAGCTCCAGATTTCACTGTACACCATCTGTGAACACTGGAAGACTCCTCAAAGTAGTATTAAGTTTCTGGCTTGGCCTTTCTGGCCTAGCCCTGAGGTTTGGACCTGCTCACAGCCCCATTGCTGCATAGCCACAAATCATCATAAAAGGCAGTATATTAATTACATTCTACTTGACCTATGGCTCAGGCATATAACTTGCTAACTCTAAACTCTTAAACTAATCCACGATTAGCCGGCTTGGTACCTTTCCTTGGAGCAGCATCCTGGCCTTCTGTTCTCTGCCATCTGCTGGCATCTCTGCTCTGCTCTACCTCTTCCCAGAGTTTTCTAAGTCTGGTAGCCCTGCCCACACTTTATCAGCATTTTATTAAACCAGTAGGAGGGGCAAATATTTACAGTGTACCAGAACATAATCCCACAGCACTTCCTCATGTTCTCAAATGGTTAAAACTTTGTTACTTAGCTCCAGAATTTCTATGGTCTTCTGATTTTGCATATTAGTGAATCTCTGTATCAGGAGAGTCTTTACATTTGGTGTGTGTGTGTGTGTGTGTGTGTGTGTGTGTTTGTATGTGTACATATGCAGTGAGTGTACACCTGATATATACAGGTATTTATGCTGTGCCTATGTGTGTGTATATGTGGGAGTGTTATATGTAGATATTTGATGAATGTGTGTATATTCAGGGAATGTGTATGTGGAATACACAGGTATTCATGCTGTGAGGGTTCATGCATACTCATGTATGCATGCAGTGTACCCAGGCATCCTGCTCTATCGCCCTCTCCCTTATTCCCAGAAGGCATAATCTCTCACTGAGCCTGAAGCTGGACTGGCAGCCAGCACACTCCAGGGTTTGTCTGTCTCAGGCCTGCATAGCACTAGGTTTGTAGGCAAGGCAATTGGAGGATTGTGGAGTTTGAACTCAGCTGTTCATATTTGCAGAGTAAACACTTTTGCTTGCTCAGCCATCTCCTCTGTCTAAATATAGGTTTTTCAGTTCCCTTCCAGTTTTCAAAATTTCCCCTCATATTACTGAATGAATTTTGTCATAAGTGTGAGGTTTCTTTTTTCTTTTTTTTTTTTTTCAGACTGTAACTAGACAGGACCATTAAGTCTCAACCTCTCTAAATTCTTATATCCACACCCATGTTTTTTTAAAGACAGGGTTTTTGTTTCCTTCCAAATAGTCACTTAGCCCAGACTCTGGCCCAACTTCAGGTAAGACTGTTAAGCAAAAGGGAAGGGTTTCAGAAACTGAAGCTATTTTCTGCCAGAGAGGCTGCTCTTTTCACATTTTATGGATGTGGTGACTCATGTCCCTGATCAAATTTCTCTCTGTGCAAATGGCTGGAAAAAGTCAGGATGGAAATACTGCCCCCCCCCCTTTCCAGAGCGTGTGGGACTTTCTTGTGTGCATTAGATGTTCAGCCCCATCCTGGCTCCATGTTTCACTGTGTCCTTACCTCCTGACTCAAATATGCTGTTTCCCCACCAGCTTGATTTTCCTCTCCATTGTGTGTATGTGTGTGTGTGTGTGTGGGGGGGTGAGATTCTAAGTATCCCTGGCTGTCCTGGGACTCACTTTGTAGACCGGGCCAGGTTTGAACTCACAGAGATATTCCTGCCTCTGCCTTCTGAGGGCCAGGATTAAAGGTGAGCTTTGCCATGCCTTATCTTTTTCCTCCATTTTCAACTTACTGACAAGGTGTAGAGTTTGTGGATATATAGGGATACACAGAAAATTGCGTGTTTGTGCTGATAAAACTGTATATATTCAACTATAGGAGCCAAACACAGGGCTGGAAATGTAGCTCCATGGCATAATACTTTACCTGGCATTCATTAACTTCTGAGTTGGGTCCCTAGGCTAAGAAAAGAAAGAAAGAGAGAGGGAGGGAGAGAGAGAAAGAAATATGTCATTTAAAAATAAAATAAAACACGGTACACTTTTAAAGAAAAGATGATAAAGTGTATTTTTAAAGTAAAACAATATTATTATTTGAAATATTTCCCATAAAGAATCATGTGCTAAGCCCACTTCTCCAGCAGGTGGCACTATTTTCAAGGCATCTGGTTTGTACTCCCAGCTGAAGGAAGAAGGACATTGAGAGAGGATATGTCTTTGGAGTGTAGCTTGTCCTTGACCCACTATAAAATATCGAGTGTCTTCTACAGTCCTCCCCTGGGTCCCTCGTTGAATATGCACTATCTAGGGAGCTTCGGGAACGTGCCAGTCTCTGCCCCCCATAGTTCTGCAATGCTGGAGTTACTGGCATGCACCTGGCTTTCCAGACTTTGGTTATCTCGTGTGTGCCATTGATCCATCTTCTCCACCCTGTTTTGAAACAAATACCATGGACAAATCTTTCCCTAGCACTCTTAGAAGACATTCCTCTTGGACAGCAAGGTGTCACGTAGCCCACATCTGATGCCCATTCACCTTAACCACTGCATTCTGCCTTCACATAAAGTTTCCTGCAGCAGAAAAGAATTGCAATAGTGAAAGTCCTGTCGCCTGCATTTCCTTGTTTCAAAAGCCCCTTCACTCTCACAACTTCATCCCCCCCCCAGTGGTAATGTTATGAGATACATACATACTGAACTTATTTTCAAGAGAAGAGGTTGGATTTTGGAGCTGCTGAAAGCCTTGTTAGAATACAAACTGGAGACACTCAGTCCCTTCAAGTATTCTGAGTGCTCCAATGTAAATTCTCTCTCTTTCTTTTTTTTTTTTCTTGTGGACATAAAGGGAATTTAATATACATCATCTGCTGATGGCAAAAGAGATTCTGTCATCCCCACAGTTACTTACATACAGTTTCCAGTTCTTCTTTAGCCACCACCTGAAGGGTTTCATATAGAAAATGGAAGAGTTAAATAAGCAGGAACAGGGCCACATTCAGAATGCCAGTAAACCCGAATTCCAAGAAGTTTCGCCACTTCTGTGTATATAGACTCTTTGCAAAGTGAAAAATAAACTTCAGACCCCACCATTAAGAATGCCTTTGGGTTAATTACTCTTTCTTAGGAAATGATGTTGTCAGCATTTTTGTTGTCCGACAGTGTGGAAGAGCACACAATCTAATCTCTTTGACTTTCCTTTATAATAACTTGATAGTCAGATGTCTCCTTCTCTAGAGTTCTGTTAGGATCCTAACTTGAGGTAAAGAGACATGAAAATCAACTTGAAGGAAGATCCTACTTCTCACATGTCCACATCTGCATTGGAGGCTTCGCAGTTGATATTCCCGCTGTCACTGCCAGGTAAGGCTCTAAGGCACTGCATCCCAGCAGAAATTGCTCATGGACTTTCCTATCTTCTTTCATTGCCTTAAAACAAACAAACCAACCAACCAATAAAAACCCGAAAAAAAATCCAGCCAACCAACCAACCAACCAAACAAGCAAACAAAAACCACGTTTCTTAATTTGCAATAGTCAAAACACTCAAAGCTCCATCTTTATTCCTGAACAAAAGGAAAGCAGAATCTTTTAATTCCCCGGTATTCTGGAGTTCTTTTCTTACCGCCAGATGGCAGCCGCACGCCAGAAAGCCTCATCACTGCCTGCACATCCTCAAGGGTCAAATCATAGCAAATGACTAGAACTTCTAAGAGAGGAATGATTAATTGTGCTGATTAAGCACTCGAGTCGGGGGCAGAGGCCGTCCTGGATTGTCCTGCGTGCATCAGCACAGAAAGTGACAGTAATTGGGGTCCCATACTGAGGAGCTTTCAAAGTCAGAAGTTCAACTTGGACTCCAGCTCTCATTAACCAAGTCCTCAGTGGTGCTCTGACTCAAGTGAGGCTTCTTTAAAATACCGACTTCGAGACAGCTGAAGGAACCTTCGTGTTTAGCCAGCTCCCTGGCTGGTTCTTTCTGTCAAATTTGTGACAAGGTTTGGAAGGCTTCACTCCTGTCTTTCTAGGATGAAAACCATTGAGATTTGGGGGACATTGAGATACAAGTCACCTCTTTATTAAAGCTCCTCTCTCTTCCTTCACTCTCTGCGAGTATATAAAATTCATGAGCACTTAAACCCTGATAGTATTTAAAACCCGTCTTTCTTTTCTGTGTACTGTGTCTAGAAAGTTGAGCCAGAATTAGTGCCAATTTTAACCGGAATCTTAGAAGCTTCCTATTGATGAATTCCTGAGCCACACCCCACCATGATGGAGAAAACAATGATCTTGTACATCAGCTGGACTTTTTTTTTTTTTTTTTTTTTTTTTGTGAGTCTGCCCCTGAAGCTTTTTTTTTCTTAATGATACAAAGTCAATTTATTTGACTTCACATTTGTGTAAAAGGTTGAAATTCTAGTTGCCATTTTTTCTTTCTTATTATCTATTCATTTATCATTATCATTACTATATAAAAGACACATTTGTATTGAAATTTCTTTAAAAAGACACAGCATTGAGAATATCATAAAGGGAGAAACTTGATAAACCCAGCTTCAAATTTAACAATAGTTATAGTTAGTTTGTTCTTATGTAAGCATATTGAAAATGAAAATAACTCTAGTTGCCAATTTCAATGTCAACAAAAACAATTTTCCTATCCTTAGAAAAATAGCATTTTGTGTAAATTCAGTTCAATGGCCATATCTAAAGTTCTTCTTCTACCATTCTCCCTGAAGAGGATTTGGGTCTAGGGACAGAATTCTATTCACATGCTGAACTAGGTTCCATGGTGAAGGAGGCAAGTCTGTCTATCCACTTTGTGGCAGGGTGCTGTTACGGGACACTGGCCCCGGCACAGTATACCAAGCTTCTCATCAGCACTTCTTATCCAAAGACCTTTATGCATCATAGAAATATATAGACTTTAGTCTGCTCTGTGTCTGTCATGATACCTTTTGAGTATAGTCATTAGCCTAGTGTCCAAGCTAATATTAATGTCTGTTCTAGAGACAGCAGAATAGTAGAGACCCCTCCAAAGCTCTGAGCCCCAATCATGGGAAATCTCAGGCAAGGTTAGAGGCCTTTTTATCCAGTTTCATCATCTTTATTGTTCTCCCTGGAACTCACGATAATGAAGTTGCATTTCTGAAGTATCTGTTCTCAAACTCTTGTCTCTTGTAAAGTTACCTCACTTTGGGTAGATCCAATTATATTTTTCTGCTTTTACATTTTTTGTTTTTCTAGTGGGAGAGAATATAATCTCCATTTCTCATTCCTTCTTAAATAATGTAGCTGTGTCCTAACTTGACTGGGTCTATCTGGACTTTGAGTTCTAAACTCAGGGAGAAGACATATCTCTTGTGAGCTTTTCTGAACCTACGTCTTTCTGTTGTGAGAACTGTTTCTCTGATAGAGTTTTTAGATGGCTGTCCTCTGTCCCCATGGAGTCTCCATATCTTACCATGCAGGCCAATGATGGAATCAGATAGGGCAAAACAACAGATGTCCTAGATAGGGAATTATTAATAACAACTCTTCCTACTTCTCCCTTCTGTCTTGTGAGACATTATTTTATAATTTTTTTTATTTCTATATCATTTCCTCTTGAAGTCTATTTATAATAAAGAAAAGAATCAATTTCACCACCTTCACCCAAACAGTATAGGGTCACAGCATTAGGAAAATTGAGGACCGTGACTTTAGTGTAAAACACTAAATACAAGCATATAAATGCTTAAAACCTAAAATTGTATAAAATTATGCACCCCCAAGCTTGTTTTCTTTTCTTTCATTTTTCTATCTTTCAATACCAAAGTTATACTTATTCCCAGAAAGGTCTTACTTACACCAATAATTTTAACAGGTAGGCTTAAATGAACTGCCATTCAAAAGTTGATTAGATGAAAAAGGGGAAATGCTGTGGAATAATCTTCTTGTACACTGTAAAAATTTGTCACTCAAGTTAGTTTAATAAAACATCGATTGGCCAGTAGCCAAACAGGAAATATAGGTTGGGTGGCCAAACTGAAAATGCTGGGAAGGAGAAGGGTGGAGTCAGGAATCATCAGCCAGATGCAGAGGAAGCAAGATGAGAATGCCATACTGAGAAAAAGTACCAAGACATGTAGATAAGAAGCATTTATTAAAAAAAAAAAGTAGATGAAAACTGAAACTATTTAGAATACCATGTTGTTTGTTTGTTTTCTGAAACAGCTTGGCTTTTCCATCTGCAAATAAATTAAAAGCAAATATTCTGGATCATTATTAAAATGCAAAATATATTTAAATGACTCATTTATTTTATATATTATTTGATGCTATCATTGTTAGATACTGATTATGTAAAGAACAATTTCATCCAATATTTTTTAATGGATTCTTTTAACCATATTTTCATTAAGAATGCTCTAGAATTGTACCCTGTGTACTCATTTTGTTTGTTGACTCCTCACTTGACATTCAGAGGCTGTGATGTAGGAAAGTGAGCTGATTGTGTTTCTAGAAAATATGCTTCAGGGTTGGTAAAGCTTAAATAAAAAGAACAGGCATAGGAAATACAATCTTGACCTGAGTTAATTTGTCTGATGGAATGGAGCAGTGTGGGAACTGAAAGGATTTTTCTTGGAATTATATGGAGCATGGAATAAAGGGAGGATACTTAGAAATAAAGCACAGAGGAATTCTTGAACCAAACCAACCCTGACACAGTTATAGCACAAAGACCCTCCCAGAAATGATGGGAGTGTTTCAATGAGAAAGACACAATCAAGGAGAAAAACCATAGTACATTTGTCAACATGACTTCTCTTTGTTTTTCTCAGTTGATAAACAAAACATAAAAATAATGGTATTTTAAAAAATATTATCTGCTATTTCCAGGTAAAGACTTCCAAGCGGGGCTACCTCTTGTCAACTATCTCTTATCTTTATTTATCTGCAACTCGTCACTACAACTACAGCTAGGCAGCTGCAGCTTTCACTACGACTACTCAACTGCTAGCTGTTATTGGGAAAGAAATACTTTCACTTTTAAAAGAAGGTAGCAAATGTGCCACCAATAAATAAATCAAAATTGCTGCATGATCAAGTACTTCCTGAGTGATACTGATGGCAGGCACCTTGGCAGTCTGAAAGCCAATAGGAAGACCCTTTCCATTAGGGTGAGTTCTTAGGTAAATACTGAAGACCAATGAGGCCTTCAACAAGAAGATTAGGAGAACCAATGTTCTATCCAAGAATAAAATGATGAATGGTACAGAGATATGTATGTCCAGGAATCTGGAAATGGCTTGAAAGCAAGGCTTGATTCTTATTTCACTAAGAAAACAAAGGTATGCCTGAGAAAAATCTCAAGATTTTATGACAAATCCTCCCTCCTAGACACCTGTGAGTTTTGTTCATTATTTTGAATTTGAGCCCTCTCTGGTATAACCTAGATTTAATCTCTCCATTTGTAAATGGTATCAGTTACTTCTGCTCAGAAACTTGCCCTTGCAATTGACCCAAACCTCTCTCTTTTCTTATTCTTCCCTTGGTAAAATCACTTTTCTTCCTGAATCCTTCCATCCTGGTAGATGATTATACTAAAATATCTTTTATCTTAAAAATAAAACAAACAAAACCCAAATCAGCTAACAATAGCAAAAAGCAACTTCATTTTGCTCTAAATCCTGTACCAGATAGGGCACATATCTTTGCTTTCTTTATAACAAATGTGAATTTTTAGCCAAATAAACTTACACCTTGTAAAATTATGTGATATCCATATTGCCCAGTGGAGAGGTGCCCAATTATTCAACTGCTCAAGATCATTTTCTAGTATGATTCATCTGCAAGAACTTTTTGATCTTTATGAAGCAGACTGTCTGTTCCTCATGAATTTTTGTTGGGCATTTGGTTTCATAGCCTCCAAATGTGAGCAAGTATCCTCTCTGTATTCATAACTTTTTTATCCTAATTTCTATAGAAATCTCACACAACGTGATCCCACTTTCTGACAGTTCCTAATGGCCATTCCAATGCCTAACCTTCCCTTTGAACCCCAGACTAGTATATTCATCTACTTTTTTATATATAAGCCTTCACTAACTGAATTCTGCTAGAGAACAGAGACAAAATGCACACAGGTAAGAATTGCAGCAGCATTTACAGCTGACACTTCAGATGTTAGATCACAAAATGCTGACATCTTCAGAGCAGTGTAAACAAAAGGAAAAAAATATCAAGCCAGAATTCTGAACACAGAGAATGTCTCAGAAATAAAAGGTGTCTTACTGCAATTACACAGAGAAAATTTATTGCCTTGCATTGAGATAAATGAGAAAAAATAGGATATATTATTAACAAATTTTCTTTCTATATCTGAAGTACACATACAAATCATTATATATATATATATATATATAACTAAACATAATTGGTAACAGAATTAAGACACAAAGGAAAGGGACCTGAAAGTGCTAAATCAACACAAAAAAGCACAAAATGTTCAATTAATGCATAATAAGGTAACTCCCAAAGATGTTTTCAATTATTTTGAGACTCAGCTGCATAACTCCCATGCACATACAAATGCATAAATGTATGCATGCTAGTGATGTGAGTTTTTTATGTGTAGTGGATTCATTCTTTCTTTGGCCCAAGGAACTAGGGTTTCAGAAACCCAGCATCATGAAAGATCATCCAAGTGGCCATGGAGTTCATTGTCTCCTCCCAGTGAAGGTTAACAGGAGAACATCTGTGGGGGTAAGCAGTGGGAGTGTCCAGCTTTATTAAGGAGTAAAAGAGAGAAGTGGAGAGTTACGGAAAGGCAAGAATTCAAAAGAAGGCAATAAATAAAGGTTAGAGAAAGTCCCCAGAGAGAAAGGCATTCAAGAGAAAACAAGTCATTAAACTGTGTTTGTCTATTGGATTTTATGAGACTATGACAGAAAATGGACAAAGGATGAAGTAATCTCTCTGAGATTAGTGATCTTGAGCTGTGTGTGCTGAGCCATTGGAGGGCTTACACTCTCCATGAATGTTCCCTTTGACCCCACCAGGGCGATGATGATGCTTCATTCATAGGCAGCTCATGCATTTAGAGTGTGAATTCTCCCTCTTAATTATCTCTACTTCCAACTTCCTGTTACTGACCTCAACTGTTAGTTGATAGTGATTGGTGGTTCTTGCCACACTACACAGATGTCTCACTTGAAGTTAATTTGACTATGATGGCTTTGTTCTCGGATCTAGTGGTAAGCTTGTCACTCCCATCACAGCCACAGTCATTCTTAGGTAACTCATTATCTACAAGAGAGAGAGAGAGAGAGAGAGAGAGAGAGAGAGAGAGAGAGAGAGAGAGAGAGAGAGAGAGATACAGGTGACAACAGAAGCTATTACTGCTTACAATTATGTCTGCTACAGTTAGCTGCAATAAAAACAAGAATATATGAAAGAGAAATAGTACCTACCACACATTCCCCATGGAGCAGATCTCACAGAAGCTAGCCACTGATCTTGTTTCTCAGAGTCTACCCTTCTCTAACCAGGTTTGCTAGGCTATCTAATGTCTACCTGCGAGCTCTTTTTCCTCATCCCCAGCATTTCTAGTCTGCCCATTTTAGCCCTAAATTTTCTTTTAACCCCAGGATCTATTTTTACTACAGCATATGTGACCAACATGCAGGTCTTACCACCATGAAATCCTTTGCCTCTCTCCCTACAGAAAGCCAGCTCCTGCATCATTTACATTTAAAACTTGTCAAATGTATGTTTTGAGGAATTTTACTCTAGTGTTACTCAGATTATGATTCAGGAAGAGAGTTCAGTTTCAGGGTTGGACATTTTAGAATAACACTTATGTATGATTAGGACTACTTTTGTGATTGCTTCATGTCTAAGATGCAGGGCTGAGGATCAGAGATTAGAGTTGATTCATATTGTAGTAAGTGTGTGTGTGTGTGTGTGTGTGTGTGTGTATTTTGAGTTAAGTGTTTCTGTAAACATTATTGCAAAATATAGGTTAATAGGTTAAGAAAGCAACCAGTTGACAGAAAGTGACTACAGAGTAAGAGGGAGTTAGGAAGACAGATAGGGTAACACACAGGAAGTGGTAAAGAGGGACATTGAGTTTGGCAGCATTTTGGTTTTAGATGACATAGGAGAAAATATCCTGGGATGTCTGTGGAGGAGAAAGGTCATCTGGGTGCTTTCTCTGTCTCTCTGAGCTAGTAGAATTTTAACCACATCATCTGTCTCTGGAGTCTTTACTGGTAAAATTGAACAACTGAGAGTTGGTAAAAAAAAAAAAAAAGTTAGATTTTGTTAACTTGTGAGGTGTATTGATACACTGGTGAAGATTAAGAATAATGAGACACACAGAGAGTGGTGCTTATCTAATGTTATTTTCTTATCAGTGCACATGAAAAAAATTCTCCTTTGCATCATTTCTTCCAGATGTTTTTTCAAGGACCACCTCATATGTCCTTTTCTGTCAAATGGACTATGCTTATCTAATTCCTTATCTGTCTACATGAGGAAGAAGGTTACAAGATTGCTATTACTTATAATGTCATGCTCTTCAGAACTTACTGATATAGAAAGTTGATTTCCTCCCTCCAGATTTCCATAATAGCATCTTCACTCTTGGCTTCACATTATTATGATACTATATTACCCTGTGGTGCCTGGAAATGCAAGATCCTAATTACCCTATCAAACACATCATTGATCCTCTTTGAGGATGACTACAATGTATACATACTAAGAGTATGCATGAAACTGTGATCATTTTTTGTTCATGTTAAATGAATAATGTAAATTTGTATAGCATAAAGTGTATAGCATCTCTCACAACATCACTGCAGGCCACACATAATTAAGGTACTTCTAGAATGTGAGTTCTTTTAATATTTACTGTCCTCTCATCTTGCATACAGCCAAAAGAATAAGTTCTTAGTAGAACAAGTAGACAGTATGTAAAAGGATATTTCACATTCCTAGATGTCAATTAGGAGAGGACTGAGTTCTGAGAAACAGCATCAAAAGTCCTCTGAGGAATTAGCAGATGTGGTCTCTCAAGGGCTACTAGCATGGTGAGACTGCCAAACATTCCTCAAGTGTTGAATAAAGTATGACTATCATATGCATGCTGCCCTTGTGTGCTGCAGTCCAGAGAAGCTGCAATGCTTGCTTCTTTGTTAAATAGATGAGTGAGTTTGTGACTTGAGAAACCTACTCAACAGCACAGTGTCCTAAAATGTACTTTAACATCTCTTGTCATAAGCTTTTTAACATAGACTCCACCACAGGCTTATGTGTTTGCATATTTTGTTCTCAAGTAGTAGCACTGTTTGGGAACACTGTGGAACCTTCTGCTGTCTGGTCCTGGCTGGAAACACAGGGTCAGAGTTCAGGGTTTAAGGGTTAGAATCCAGCCTATGTCTGGTTATCTCTTTGCTTCCTGATCTACCAAGATTAGACAAGCTCACTGTAAGATCTCCCTACAGATGCAGCCACCAGATCCATGGACTCTGTCCCCTCAACCATGACCCCAGCTCCCTATAGTTATGTTAGACATTATGTCAGATGGAGCCACCAGATCCATCCCTACAGATGCAGCCATCAGATCCATGGACCCTGTCCCCTCAACCATGACCCCAGCTCCCTATAGTTATGTCAGACATTCTGACCCAACTTGCAGAGGAAAAGATTGCTATTATTTCTAGGCTCCGTATCCAATTGTCTTCTAGTAACAAGATAAGAATATTAAAAATGTGCTACTCGGAACAGAAGAGAGACTGGTCATTTTTTCTTTCGGGTGAAAAATCATCTGAGTCAAAACTTTAGGTTTTTATTTTATTTTATTTTATTTTGAAGCACTGTGTATTCTTTATATGGGCACAGACAATATCAGTCTGCCTAGAATAAAATTTCTATCGTCCCCTCAGTAAAGAACAAGACACCCACCTTTTAAAACTAAAAGATTTACATTAGGAATTTTATATAAAGCTTTAATATCGACTTGTCCTTCACTTCTTCTCTTGCCGAATAATGCTTTCTGCCTTCTGGATTCTGCCCACTTCCACGTTACTGTAGAAAAGCAATCCAGAGCCTCTTACTGCTTCAAGCCACAGTAATAAATATAACTGGCCTCACAATTTCCTTGTTTGCAGTGTGAAGTCAAGCTTCCTTTTTAAATTGAATATAGCAAAGTGGGTAACTAAAAGGCTTGATTTTAAGTGAATGAAGTATATTTTGCTCATGTGAGCTCAAACGAGAAAAACTTGCTTATCTCTTCTTAGAGACTAGACCCTATTGCACAGTAATAGTAAAAGTGTAAAAAAAAAAATACATCCAGCAGCCTTCACACCATGACTGTGTTAAGTGTGATGGAAGCTTGGAGATAGCAGAAAGAAAGGAATGTCTCATTCTATATTTTTTTTGGTTGTGAGCCTAGCCTTTAATGGCTGAGCCATCTCTCCAGCCCCTCATCCTAAAACACATCTTTCCCTTTACGTATCTATAAGATTATGCACCAAACAGTAAACACATATATATTTTGCCATTACTTCACTGTTTCATGTAATTCCTTTATTTTTTTTTCTGAAGGAGTAGTATTATGAGCAACCTGATGTTCCTTTTCAACAAGTTCAGAAGTCAACCTGAGAAGCACATAGGATGAAGCAATGAAGTCCATGTTCAGCCAGAGTTATTAGCACTTTCTGATTTCCACCCTCAGATCTAGCTAGGTCTTATCCACCAGACCTAGCTGCCATCTCTGGTAAGCTCAAGAAGGATGGTTTAGGGCATCTCTGTAGATGCCTCTTCCTCGTGAGGCACAATCAGCTAGAAAAGGTGATTTTAAAAGTTTATTTTGCAGAAGGTGTTTGGGAAAGGCAGTGAGAGCAGGCATTCTGCACCATGTTTTGGAAGTATGAGAGGTTTAATCTACCATTTTTGGCTTCTAGGTCCTTCTTTCTATTCAATGTCTATGATTAATCAAGTTTGTATTAAAAAACCTAGACATTTACATCTAAATGGAGCGGTTATATCAAACACAGAAACTCTATGGAGTTCACTTATCTATAAGAAAAAAAAAACCACTCTAATCCAAAATGGCATTTACCATCCTTATTTAAGAACTCACCAAGTCCATTTCTATATACATTCTCAAGCACCTTAAATTCATGGAATTATGTGAAACATTTTCTTTTGGTTTTTCATTTTACTACCCAAATGGAGCTGAGTTTTTAAAAGCCTCACTTAAGCAATCAACAATGATGGGAGTTTTATTTCTTAAGAAGGCATATACTATTTCATCAAGGCAGGGATAAGGAAAAGTACATCATATCTATCCATCAGTCCAGCTTGTCAGTGTCACCAAACTATGTGAGATTCCCTTTTCTTGTGTATCAAAACCTCACTGTCGTTTCATCAGAGTTCTTTCACGAAAAACACTTGGAAGATTTATCAAGCCAAATATTTATGTAAGTCAGTGACTCAAAAATGAAAAAAAAAAAAAAAACAAAACAGAACAACTCCTCCCCCCACACAAAACCAACCCCAAACCAAACAAAAATCCCAGTGTTCCTCTTTAATTTTCAGTGATCTCTGGCCAACTGCTACCCCCAGTTACTTTCTTTAATTGCTGTCCAAAGAAAGCTGATACATTTGCTATGTGTCCTGATTAAGGCTCTTACAAAGTGAACTTGTTTCTTAAACTTTAATTTGCCACCATGCAGTGGCTTGGAACCGGGTTGCATGTGCCTCTCCAAAAGGTTGCTGCTGCACACTTGGTCCCAAGGATGATGGAATTAGGAAGTAATAGGATCATAATAGGCACAGCCTAGTCACAGGTCATTAGGTTAGTTTTAGGGATGCTCTAGGATATGATTACTCTTCAGCCTTTATGTCACATCTGTGGATATTTGTAGATATTTAATAAATCCTGGGATATTAGAGAGACCACACTGTCAATTCCTAGGCAGACAGCTCAGGAAATTCTTAATTCTTGAATACAAGGATAAATAGCTGAGTCAATCACACACACCTTTAATCCTAGCACAGGGAAAGCCAGGGAGTGGTGACCTACACCTTTACTCCCATAACTCCAGAAACAGAACTTAGTCTGTTTATGTGAGTTCAAAGCTGCATGTCTTTAATCCTAACCTGGATGGGATACAGTATATAAGGGCTTTAGAAGCCAGGCAAAAAGAGAAGCAACTGGTAGAAATGACCAGCAAAAGCAACCAGGAGTGAGGCTGAGGAAGTTGCAAGACAGCTGGGTGAGAATTGACTGTGGTGCTTTCTCTTTCTGATATATCAGCCTTCGTCCGATATTTGACTCTGGGTCTCATATATTACAACCCAAATTCGTGCTAATACATACATCTACATCCACAGAAAGAGAGCACTGGGCACTGAAGCAACATGTTTCCAACCTTGATAACATTTCTTGTATGCGGAGCCATATCTTGTTACAGACACCTACTATTGATAAATGGACCCCTCTGGGCAATGTCTTGAGAAGCTACTCTTCAAGTGCACCACTCCAAAGCAGTTCAGAGACAGGTTTATTTGCCATTCCTCCACAGCTGGGGCATTTGTGAGATGTCTATTGTGGTGGAATGTTCTCTGTACGATATAAATAAATGTTTGGACCCATGTAGGGCACCGTAGAAGTGGGTGGAGAATCAGAGGCAGCCAGGTAGGAAGAAGGGGTGGAGTTTACTAGTCGTCATCTGTCCCCCGGAAGAAGAAGCATGTAGGAATTCAGGTGAGCCACGAGCTGCAAGCCACGTGGTGGGTAGATTTATGGAAATGGGTTGATTTAAGAAGAAAGAGCTAGCTAGTAATGTGCTTAAGATATGGGCCAAGCAGTATAAAGTATATAAGCGTGTGATTTATTTCTTTTGGGGGACAAAAGCCGCGGGCGCACGAACCAGGTTCCAAACCGCCGGCGCCACACGTGCGCCAGGTCATAAATCTCCAGACCCAAACAGGCCGGGAAAAACATACTACAACAGATGGCTTCCCAACGTTGGGCACGAACACCCGCATAAAGCCTGAGAAAGTTTAAAACAGTTTTTTAAATTGCGTATTTAAATTGATTTATAGTACAGAGACAGCGTGGTGTTCAGACAAGAATTTAAAAATGGCGTGTCCGCGGCACACAGCTTAAACTCATACATTTTACGACAGGATTGACACAAGTGTGATTGATTTAAGGTTTCTGTTTATACTAACAAAAAAAAAAAACAGTTTAAAAAGGTTTTTCTCGTAGCAGCATTTCCTGAGCCTGCTCTTTGCCGACAGCGGCAGACCGGCAGCGGGCTCCTCCGCCATATTAAAAAGCTGCCAAGAGGGGCGGAGTCAGCAATTAAAGTGATACAGACATTTTAAAGCTCTTTGGGTTAAAAAATGAGTAAAGATTCTCAATAAAACAGATTTAAACTCTCAAAACCTCTAAACAGGGTACAATGTATATAAAATACGTATAGGCTTCAGAGAGAGAGAGAAAAAAAAAGAAAAAAGGGTGAAGAAAACCCTTTAAAAAAATAGAAATAAAGAGTTTTAAAAAAAGGCCATGTAAAGATGACAAATAAACAGAGAGTCTGGATTATGTTTGTTTTGTTTTCTTTTGATTTTTTGACTTTAAATGAGCTGACTGCTAAAACATGGCTGATTGCTGGGACTGCTAAATACATATACTTTAAAGATGTCTTGACTTTAAAATCTGTTTATAAGAATATGTTACTTGAAAAAAGAGTTTCTGCTTTTGTCTCCACAGAAGATCAAAACCTGTAAATTGGTTCTAGGCAAATGTGGTTCCATCTACCAAGGCCACCTAAATGAACATTCTCAGCTTCCAAGAAGCCAGTTAAAATGATCCAGCTTCAAAACCCCATGAGATTGTCATCGTCCTTTGACAGCAGGAAGTAGTAAAAAAAAGAGCTTCGTCCAATTTCCCAAAAATATTACTTATTAATGCTTGTTTTCATTATAAATGGTTAATAGTCATAGTCAATTTCTTAAAAAAATGGAGGAGGATATGATATAGGAATGATTAGAAAAGATAAGTGGATTTTGATTCATTGATATAAACTTAAGGTTAATTTTGTTATGTTGTTTATATTTTTCTACTCTTGATTAAGATATGATGCTGATGTAACTCATTTAAAATTATAATGTGTAATTGAGAAATGCAGATTAATAGTCAACTATGATAAGCAAACTTATAGTAATGTTAGTTAGGTTTTTGTAGTTTTTCAAAGATGTATTTCAGTTAGATAGGTAGTCTTCAAACACTTCAAAGACATGCAAAATATGACATTTAAGATATTTTAAAAACTTAGACTTTTCTAGACAGTGAGACAAGTCTGTTCCTGGCAGCACCAATGTATTTCAAAAAAAAGATGGGCATTAAATTGAAACCTTCCTTTTTAATTAGACAGAAAAGAGGAAATGTGGTGGAATGTTCTCTGTATGATATAAATAAATGTTTGGACCCATGCAGGGCACCGTAGAAGTGGGTGGAGAATCAGAGGCAGCCAGGTAGGAAGAAGGGGTGGAGTTTACTAGTCGCCATCTGTCCCCCGGAAGAAGAAGCATGTAGGAATTCAGGTGAGCCACGGGCTGCAAGCCACGTGGTGGGTAGATTCATGGAAATGGGTTGATTTAAGAAGAAAGAGCTAGCTAGTAATGTGCTTAAGATATGGGCCAAGCAGTATAAAGTATATAAGCGTGTGATTCATTTCTTTTGGGGGACAAAAGCCGCGGGCGCGCGAACCAGGTTCCAAACCGCCGGCGCCACACGTGCGCCAGGTCATAAATCTCCAGACCCAAAAAGGCCGGGAAAAACATACAACAAAAGTCTATTATGGCTTCTTGAGGGTTCTTCTCTTTAGGTCATGTAGACCAGCCTGAACAAAGTGGACGCTTTCTTTGAGTCATCTGGTTAAAAGCTTTAGGGAAAAAAACCTTAACTTAAGTTTTCCAGCATTTCCTCATTTGTTATATGGCAAAATGCAGTGAACTACTTTGCTACAAAAGCTCTTTAATCCTTATGTTACACACCTTGAGCTGGTTTTTAATTTTTAACAATTTACATATTCTGTGTGGTGGTCTGAATAAGAGTGGTCCCCAGAGGCTCTATAATTTGAAGGTTTAGTTCCTAGTTGGTGGAACTGTTTTGGAAGATTTAGGAGATGTGAGCTTCTTGAAGGAGGCATGCCAGTAAGGGAGGGCTTTGAGATTACAAAATCCCATACTGTTCTGTTAGCTCTCACTCTGCTTCATGCTTTTGATCAGATGTAAACTATCAGCTACTGCTCCAGTGTCATGCCTGCCTGCCTGCTGCCATGTTCCCAGCCATGATAGTCATGGACTCACCCCTGGAACTATAAACAAGTCCCCAATTAAATGCTTTCTTTGGTAAGACACCTTGGTCATGGTATTTCTTCACAGCAATAGCAGAAGAGCTAGCACGCCATATCTAATATGATGTGTCCTTACAGATACAGTAAAAATTCCTCTGTTATTCCTTTGTGTGTCTTTATTCCTTTTTTTGTGTTTCTGCTGTTGTTCATCATGTGCCCTAGCTCCTTGGAACACATAAATTTCAACTTTCTTGCCTTAGCAATTCTTCCTACTGTGCAATGGTCTCTCCATCACAACACAGAGACAGTACTTTATCCACTTTGGCCTCTACCTCATTCATTCCTATTCATTAAAAAAAAATCAACCTTTAATTTAATTTTATGTTTATGGGCATTTTGAGTTCCTGTGTATTGCATGTGGGCAGTGCCTATGGAGGTCTAAAAAGGGCATGAAATTCTCTGTGACTAGTGTTATAAAAGTTGTGAGATGTCACTACAGTGCTGAGAATCAAAGTTAGGTCCCCTACCATTCCTCCTTCATTTTTATGAGACTTCTAAATTTATTTGGCCTTTAGTTTCACACTACCAAGGTGACCTATTTAACATGTTATTCTGCCTCTTGTTTCTTGTACCAACACTAGCTACTCCAGATGTGCTATGGGAATCTTGGAAGCCTATGATGATATGTTGTATATTTAATAAAATTAGCTTGGAATATCAGAGAACAGAATCACCTACCACGGAAGCCATTTAGGGAGTCAATGAGACAAAAAGATCATTATCCTTGAGTATTAATTAATGTTTGAATATCATTTATGGTAGCATACAGTAGAGTTTCCTATATTGAACAGAGAAACAAATATGAGAATGCCTAACATTCATCCATATATTCATAAATAGGTAAATATCAAAAGATGGTATTATTCTTGCTAGATGTCCTTGTTTTCCATATATACTTATTTGTAATAAGTATGTTAAATATGTTTATTATTTTAAAAGAAAGAATAAATGATTTAAAATCCCTTTCAAGCTTCTGTAGAGAAATATATAAATTAATATGCAGTAAGCTCTATAAGAGATCAATATTATTAATGACTCTACAGCTTGCCATAGAGCAAAAGCCTTGAAAATTGATATTATGCAATAGGAGTCAAATTGTGACTATTCTGAGAGGATAATAGGCTATTGAGTCTAAGCCTGGACAGCAATTCCCAGGCTTATGATGGGTCACGGGGCTGTGGAGCTTACAAATGCTCAAGGATGCTTCTGCAGGGGGAGCTTGTAAGTTTTTTGCACATGCAGTAGGAGTAGTTCAAGGTATATCCAGAGGAAGAGGAGAAGTGTGGTCCTCTTTCAAACAACTGCAGCTCGAAATAATGTCTATTATATGAAGAATTTGTAAAAACGTAAAATTGGGAAGTTCAAAGACAGAGAACATGAGAAGAGCAAAGTACCACAGGAACCAAAAGAACAAAATTTTCAGTGGCCATAGTTACAGGGCATCAAATGTTTAGGGAATCTCATGTTCCAACAAAGGGCTCTGTTGACCCCAACCCCAGAGACTGCAGAGCTGGATGAGACCGGATGGTTTAGCATACAGTAGAAAAGGAAAAGACCAAAAGTGCTGCTTTCTTGTGGTATTTATTTAGAAATAGAAAAGGAGATAATATGATAACTGAAATGGAGGTAGGCACAGTTTTTGTGAGGGTCTTATAATAGGCAGAATATTAATATTGATCTCACAAAGAAATTTTTTTACAGGTCTGACTTTCTTGTAAAGTTACAAAAATGTAGAGTTGAATGGAATATTCTTATATATATTCTCAGCAGTTGTTACATGAAAACCTACAGGAACTCCTTACATATTGGTATGTAAGTAATTAACCAATTAACCATTTTAGAATTTATTGATCTAGAACAGTATTTATAGTATCTCATATTGGGAAAACTACTTATGTTAATATGGTCAAGGCACACTGAAGTCACACAATAAAAAAACATAGCATAAATTTTATTAAAAGCATTTGGCATGGGATGGAGAGATGGCTCAGGGGCTGAAAGCACTGACTGTTCTTCCAGAGGTCCCAAGTTCAATTCCCACCAACCACAAGGCCATCATCTGTGGTGACATCTGGTACCCTCTTCTGTATACTATATACTGTATACATAATAAATAAATCTTTAAAAATGAAATATTGGTCATTTATAATCCACAGAAGAGTGTATGTTCAATGTTTCCCTGTTGTGGACTAAAGTGTGGGACAGTGAAGATAAGTCTTTGCAAAGGTGCCTTCTGATTGTTTTAATAAAGTGCTGAATGGTCAGTAGCTAGGCAGAAGAGAATAGGCAGGACTTCTGGGGAGAAAGAGGACAGATCTAAGTATGTAGATTTCACCTGCAGACTTAGAATATCTAAGATGTGTTGTACTGAGAATCGATAAATAACCTAGATGACAGAATGTGTGTGTATATATATACACACATATATATATATACTTCATATATGTAGTGTGTGGTGTGTGTGTATGTGTGTGAGATGTGTGTAGTGTGTGTGTGTTTGTGTGTGTGTGTGGTGTGTGTATGTAGTGTGTGTAGTGTGTGATGTGTGTATATAGTGTATGTGTATATATATATGTATATATATACTTATACATGTAGTGTGTGTGTATGTGTGTGTGGTGTGTGTGTGTATGTGTGTGAGATGCGTGTGTGTTGTGTGTGTGGTGTGTTTGTGTGTGTTAATTAAGTTATAAAAACTACTTAGAAACAAGACTAAACCAAGGACCAAGGTTTCATAATTAATAATATGTTTCCATGACATTACTGGGAAGCTACCAATCCAAAGATAGCCAAAAAAGACAGCTTCCTACACTTTCTATTGGAGGAGAAGGTAGTGAACTATCCATTTTATTTTCAAGGTTCTGGAAGCCAATAAAGCAGAGGATACTCACAGCCTGTGTGAATTCCAAGGAAATAATAGGTTTTTTCACAGTTAAGATGTACCCAATTCATTTGCCCATGTGCACTGTGTCAAAATTCTAAGTCTAAAGTACATGACCCATCTATTAAATATCTATGAAGCATTTATAAGGTAAAAAATCATTGGAGAAAACCTTGTGTTCTGAAGGAAAAGAAGACGAGTCTGGTTTAAAAGCATGCTGATTAAAATTTAAATGTCCAATTCATAACTCTTCAGTTATTCTCATGAGGTTACTCAAACATCTGTGAATAAGAAAAATCACATTATAAAACACAAAATACGCAGTATTCTGTATAAGCTTGAAATAAAGCCAAATTATGTGCAACTGAGAAATTAGCAGCATGATAATGATCATTTGTTTTATTCATTTTTGAGATGGATGGTTAGCAAAGTGAATATTCATTACCATAATCTTTCATTACAGAACCATTTTTTCCCAAACCAGAAACTTATTTTAAATAGAGAAGAGCCAGTCATGAGTCTATAAACTTGTTGGTAATGGTATCTAGCTGTTTACAAATGACAACCACTTGAGATAAGTAAACTATTAATTCTTCCAAAGTATAGATAGAAGCAGCACAGAAATTATAATTTAACATGTTCATGGCGAACATCTCTGCATTCAATATTGCCCATTAACTCTTTGTGGCTATTCATGGGGGGGGGTTGTCACTGTGCTCCCTAGTCCTCTAGAATGACAATTAGATGTCCTATTTTTGCTGGCAGATAGGACAGAAGAAGGCCAACTGAATGTAGCATTTAGGATTTTCTGCTGGACCATCTTTGTAGAAATGAGTTCCAGAACCCAATTATGCAAAGATGGGTCTAGAGGCAGCATCAGCTAGAGTTTCTAATACAGTATAGCCAGAGCAGCCAACAATGCCAGTCTGATGAATTTCTGGCATTTAGCATCCAAATCAGAATGTCACCTCCTGATTTCCTTAACAACCCAATTCTACTTTCTTCTTTGGAGTTGTGTTACTAAAGACTTGCTATTGTAATTTTTTTTTCATTTCCTTCTCAGGCATGGTAGTGAAGGTATCAGCCATCTGATATGTTTAGGAGCATCAACACTCTGAACCAAATAGCCAGAGTATATTCTATTGTATGTAACCCAGAGATCTGCCTAATAATTCAATAAATTAAAAAAATGAAATGTCTATGAATGCTTCTTTGAGCTACTAAAGTACTTAGTGGAAGAAAGTTCATGAGAGTTCAATGTATGGGACATTTAATTTTGAAAGGTTAATGAAACTAAGCTGCAGACTGAAGAGAGGGCCTGACCTAAAAAGCTTTGGGTTTGCATCTCAACATCACATGACTGGCTATGGAGAAGAACCATAAGCTTCTGATACTCAGTTTATCACCAATCATAGACAATAATGCTGCTCCATGGTTATACAGATTTTTAAAAAGCTATTTATGCAAAATCAGTATGAAGCTTTATATTTCAAACTGCCTGACAAATAGTCTTTTGTTGAGCTATTGTTGATGCCACATAATTTAAAGAATTTTAAGTTACAAGAAATATAATTCACTCCTGCAACTTCGAGCAGAAAGAGATTTATTTGGGAGATTTAAATCCCATTCTGAATATTTGAACTGAGCAAGTTAAATGTGGAAAATTCTGGAAGCAATTTGCAGACTATGCCAACAAAGAGGCTTCCCTGCTCCTGTGCAGGAAAACATAGAGTCAGGGTGCTTTGGTGGTAACCAGAAATCTGCTTCTACCTTTTCCTATCTTTGCTGTGCTCAAGAAGCCACATGCTGAGTGGGGAAATAAATATTCTAATTTCTGTCACTGAACTTCAAGTTGTTACAACTTGAATCTTTTGTGAACAGTCTATTCAATGTTATTTTGTGAAATCTAAGCATGCTAATATGTGTGGAGCTAAAACAATTTTCTTTGCTTAGTAAGTGGTAATAGCAGCCCTCAATATTATTAATATCTTAAGTCCCATAAGCAATGGGTATGTTAAAATACATGACAGAATAGAATTCATTCGTGCCATTAATCAGCTGACCTTAAATAGAGTGTCTTCTGAATAATCCATGTGAATTCAATTGTAACCATAAGGAACATTAAGTGGGAAAATAGTACAGATGCTAGGTAAGATGATGGGAAAGGAAGAATCCTGGCCACTTGCCCAAGACAAAGAGGACTAGGAGGCAAGAGATAAGTACCAAGTGCAGTAATGTGAAGGAACAGATGCAGAAAAGCACAAGGAAGCAGGTGTTTCCCTAGCACCGTTAAAAAAATTGGAGGCCTTAGGACACTGTGATTTTAATCTTACCCTGAACTTCTGATCTTCCAGATGTTTAAGACAATGCACTTATTATTATTAATATTATTATTATTATTGCCAAATAATTCATGCTGTGGGTGCATCCTGCATGTTGGAGCAAGTTTCATAGCAAACTTCAGTTATGCTCCCCGAAGGGGTTAGCATTCTCTCTTTGTAAAATATATTTGTTTGTTTGTATGTTTACATTCTTCCCCATCTCCTGCCATCCACTTCTCTGTTTATATTCAGAAGGAGGCAGGCCTCCTATGGAAATGAACAAAACATGGCATATCAAGCTGCAGTAAGACTAAACATCTCATATATATATATACATATAAAATATATATATATAAAATATATATATGTACATATAAATTTGTTGTGAGCCAAGCCTTTAACAGCTGAGCCATCTCTCCAGCCTATTATTTTTAAACAGCTGAATAATATTCTATTGTGGAAATGTACCACATTTTCTATATACATTATTCAGTTGAGGGACACCTAGGTTGTTCCCAGATCTGGCTACTACAAATAAGGCTACAATGAACATAGCTGAGCAAGTGTCCTTATGGTATGATTGAGTTTCCTTTGGGTATGTCCAAGAGTGGTATAGTTGGGTATAATAGGAGGTTTCTGGCCTGTCTGGCCCATGGTCCAGACCCACTGACCCACAGTCCCACAGAAACACACAGACACTTATATTAATTACATTCTGCTTGGTCTATGGATCAGGAATACTTCTAGCTAGCTCTCACATCTTAACTCATATCCATTCATCTGTTCTGCCATGTTGTCCATGGCTTATCTATTTCTTTACATCTTGTTTCTTGGGCAGCTGGATCATGTCTCTTTTCACTCTGTTCTCCTTCCCCTATCTATTCGCTAATTTCCCTGCCTTCTTTTGAGATGCCTGCCATAGGTCAAGGCAGTTCCTTTATTAACAAATGATATTTACAGCATACAGAAAGACATCCCACATCATCTGGGTCTTGATCAAATCCCAATTTTCTGAGAAACTACAATATTGATTTCCCATGTGGCTGTACAAGCTTGCACTCCTACCAGCAATGAAGAAGTGTTCCCCTTGCTTTACATCCTCTCCAGCAAGAGCTGTCTGTAGTATGACTTTCTGGCCCAGCCTAACTTTGAGGTCTGGACCCACAGTCCATAATGTTTGGCCTATGATTCAGGCATATTTCTTGCTAGCTCTTGCAACTTAACCCATTTCTATTCATCTATGCCTTATCACATGGCTTTTGGCTTACCTGTACTCCATTACATCTTGCTTCTTGGGCAGATAGATTTCATCTCTTGTGACTTCACCCTCCTTCCCCTGTATCTATGCTTGAATTTTCTGCCTGCTTTTAAACTCCTCTATCACAGGCCAAAATAATTCCTTTATTATCCAATGGTATTCACAGCATACACAAAGCCATTCTTGATTTTAACCATTCTGACAGGTGTAAAGTGGTATCTCAGAGTCATTTTGATTTGCATTCCCTGATGTCTAAGAATGCTGAACATTTCATTAAGTGTTTCTCAGCCATTTGAGATTGTTCTCCTGGGAATTCTGTTTATATCTATACACCATTTTAATTAGATTATTGTTTTTGATGTCTTGTTTCTTGAACCCTGATGAAAGTAAAGTATATATTCTAGGCATTGCTAAATACCAAGACATAACCTGACTCCCAGCTGAGAAGCAGCAGTGTGTGAAGCCATGCCCCTATCTTTTTAGATGAGAATTATTGTTGATAAAGACTTTTTGTATCTAGATGTATGTTTTGATGAATGTATCACAAAAATAAAGGAAAAAAGTAAAGCAAAACTGTGTTGCTACTACATGGATGAGAATGTCCTGATCTCTAAAACGTAAGATCAAATGGCTTTTCAAAACAAAGTCTCAAAGTAGGCCACGCTAAGTAAGGTACACTCTCAGAACATACATTCTGTGCCTATTTACAGCTGTAAAGGCTGTAATGTATGGAAATTTCTGTCACACTTCATTTTTGCAAACACTTCACCAGAGCTGTCAATTTTATGGTAGTCAATCTATTTTGTGTCTATAACATGTTATAAATTAAATTTGCACTTGTGTGAATTTAGTAGGTACACACATTTAAAGGGAGTTGTTTTTCCCTTATGGTTTAGCTTTTACTATAAAAATCAATAATGGTCAATAACTCAGAAGTAAACCTGAGTGTGATGAGGATAATATTTCAGCATAGTTTACCTGAGAAGAGAGAATCATTGTAAATGTGGGCAGCAACATCCCATGGACTAAGGTCAGAGGATGAATAAGAAGACAGTGAGCCACTGGTGTACCTCTCTTTGCTTGCTGGCAGTTGATATACTGTGATAAGCCACATGGACACCTATGAGGCATGATGAGAAAGGACCATAGTGACTTATGATCACCTATGAGGCATCATGAGGACCACATTGTCCTATAATTGATCACCCATGAGTCATGATAAGGACCAAAGTGATCAATGATCACCCATGAGTCATGGTAGGGACCATAGTGATCTATGATCACCTAGGAAGCATGATAAGGACCATAGTGATCTATGATCACCTATGAGGCATGATGAAGACTATAGTGACAGGTGGTCACCTCTGAGGCATGATGACATGCTTGTTTGGGCTTTCCTTTTTTTTGCAGTAATAGATGGAAATGTTTAATTTGCACAGTTTACCACTAACTTGTTTCTTTCTTTACATACATTTCTATTTCACAGCCTCTGGAAACTAACATAGGTATTTTATTTGTTCTCTATATGTTTCCTGAGTCTGTGAAGCTGTTGTTTCCATTTCAGAGGGAAGCCTGACCTCTCAATGGTATATTACTAGTTTCTTTTCCAGTCTCCTACAATATCACAGCTTAATCTTGGATCCCCAAATTCTTCCTGTTCAAAAAGAATATATATTTTTCTTCTTCTATAACTATATATGCTTTTGAAAAAGCACTTCTAATGTGGCCCCACTGACAGACACAGGCATGCATGTTCTTAGGCAAATACCAAGTGAGTTTTTTTTCAAATCAGAAGGAGTGACCTATTTAATCTTCTCTGTGTGTTCTGTCATTGGAACTATAAAATTTCACAGGCAAAAGTCTGGGGTGAAAAGTAATGGCAGGTCTTTAAAGTAATCACTCTGTGTGAATGTTCAGTTCTCTTCCTTCATGACAAGGCATAATTAGGTCATTCATGAGTGTAAACCTATGATCATTTTTGCAAGCCAGTAAGAAAAAATAGTCATATAATTGCTTTAAAAGAGGTCATTAAAAGTTAGAAATACATCTTTTTACAGTTTTAGTTTTAAAAATTACTGTATCATTTCCCATTTTGGAAGAATATGCTGAAGCATGCAGATACATGTCTGAGAATAAATTGTGAGGGATCCTATAAGCAGTACTGATTTTAGAAACATATGCCGCTCTGCAATTTTGGTGCACACCTTCAACGCATATTTCTGCATATTAACAATATTTTAGTTTCTCCTTGGATGTAGAGGTGCATTTCAAGTACTGAGTTTTAAAAGCAGGCTTAAAACATCCTATCACAGGTAATAGTGTTCATCTTATTCTAGGCATGTGCTTGGCTTTATTTCTTATGTCTACTAGATCTTTTTGGATAAGGATAATTGTCTAAGCTATAGCTCTGTGTTTCTGAACACACACCAGTTAGGTGGCTGGAGCATACTACTTCCTCTTCATTTGCTGTTTCCATCACTCAATGTGTCCTGTTGTATCATGTCACTTGTTGTTTCATATCACAAGTGAGAGCCTTAATTTTAGAAAGCAAAGTGTCACCTGTGAGGTAAGTTGTTGCTTATGATTCATCCTTAATTCACCAAAATGGGCAATCATTGCTAGTATTAAACAGATGCATTTCTTTAGAATAAAAACTCTAAAATGGAGTTTCATGTTTTTAGCTCAGCATGTAGTCCTCCATTACATATTCAGACTTTTGATGATTTACATTTATAGAGCCATATAAAGTGTTTCATGAATATTTTCATCTATATTCACCTCTAACAATGAAAATGATTTGTGCTTTGCCTGTTACTAATCCTTATTGATTTCACTATGGCAAAATCTTATCTCTTAATCTTTATTGTACATCTCAATATATTTCTGTTTCACTGAACCCCCTTTTATAAAGGATAACTGAAAAAAGATGGGTAAAGTGTGCATGATCTTATCAGGGGAAGAGTTAGGAGAGAGTCAACTCCACTGGAGCACATTCCATTTGTATCCTTCGGTTCTCCACATTAGCCACAACCCTGGTGATCCCCTGGATTTTCCCAGCTGTAGCATGACTGCTACAATTTGGTTTTTCCAACATGGCTTCTACAGTACATGGCGAAAAGCAGATGTAGAGTAGTATATCTGGTGTCACGATTTACCAAAAGCCATCTTTAAAATGATTCTAATAAATGTTCTCAACTTTCTAAAAGACTGAACTGGATAATTATAATACTATATTAATGGGGACATTAGGTAGACCAAAAAATCACAGCTTCTGATGACCTGGACCTTCCCAAACCTCATTTAAAATCAGATTTTAAAAGGAATTTATTTATTTTTAGTTTTTTTCCTTTTTGTAAAATTTAACTTTATTTGATATGCATTGGGATTGGGTCACCAAGAACTAGAGTTAGACAGTTGTGAGCTGCCATGTGAAACCACTAACCCCCAAAACACAGCTCAGCCATTAAAGGCTAGGCTTACAACCAAAAATATAAAGGAATTTATTTTACATACAACAAAACTGAAATTAACATTAAAGGGTCAAAACTATCAACAGAAAAAAATAAGAGCTCATAGACTTTTACATTGTCATTCAATTATGGTTTGTAACATTCACTGAAATCTCATTGTGTGTGAGACAATGTTAACTACAGGCATAGTAACTTCATTCAGTCCTTAAAAGTTGATGAAATCAGCTGTATATTATCAGCTTGTTGCTTGACTAAAAAATGCAGACAATGGCCAAAATCATATGGTGAATGATACGAGGTGCTGTGACTAACATGACACATTGGTAGCAGACATTCTGAGGACTGGCTCAGCCTTCTCCACACATACGAGGCTCTGCGCCAGTGCTCTCTTTAGTTGAACAATTCATCTTATTCTCACACACAGCCTAAATGCTCTACGTACATCACTACCAAAGCTTAGATAACATCGATCTACTTTATCATAGAACATTGTAATATTGTTATACATTGTAACATGTTATCTGAATAACTAATGCAAAATAGCAACTCCTAAACTATTTTTATGAAAATGTTATAGATGTATACACTGCATCTTAATCTTTTTTTCAATAGTAGAGTAAATTTATTTGCCTTGTCTATTGTTTGTTTTTTATTATGAATAAAGTCACATTTCCTATCTGTGTATCTCCTTGTTCAAGGTCCCTGACTCCTCCCACCCCCTCCAGTCCCAGAGAGTGACTTTCTGGATGGGTGGTCCAGGTGCCACAATCTGCTCACCTTTGGATGGGTGTCTGAATTTCAAAGTCCTCAGCCCTTCTCTGCTGATGCAGTTGGAGGTGGGGCTGGCTGTGCATGGTCCCCTCTTTAAGGTGTGGCTGGAGGAGCTCCTCACAGCCAAACCCTAGTCCTGTCTGCTCAGGAGAGTCTGAGATCAGACTCTAGGGATTGACCCTGGTCCTGGAGAGCAACTCTCCGGATGGGTGGTCCTGGTGCCAGAATCTCCTTACCTCTGGACAGGGTCTGAATTTCCTGCATCTTAATCTTATCGACCTCCACTTCCTCCCTCTAAATTCCCCCATACTATTCCTTCCATCTCTCTTCTAGCTTCATATCACACACACACACACACACACACACACACACACACACACACATACACACACACACACACACACACACGCACGCATATCCCATTGACTCAAATTATTGCTGCTCATTCACATAGAAGTTTGGTGCCATCTTAGGCATAGGCAATCTCAGTAGCCATCCTCCAAAGAAAAGTGACCCACCCTTCCTCAGCTGCTATCAATAGCTTCTCAGCTAAGGGTTTGGATCCAGGGTGTCCTTCCCTCTTCATGCTGTAATTTCCATGCTATAGTTGTTGTTTGTTTGATAAATATAAAATCTTTTCACTAATATATTTCTAGAAAGTAAAAAGTGGATCGGTTCCGGTTCCGCTTCAGGGACCAAGTGCTGGCTGCAGAGTCTCAGCACACTCTGGAGCAGGGGCAGATAAACTCTGTCTGTCACCATACCCACAGCTCCGGCTGAAGGAATGTGCATGGCTACCCACCAACACCTTGAACTGAGCAAGCTAACAACTACAGGGGTCTCTGAAGGACAGACTCAGACCCCGCCCAGAGGTGAGGAGGGGTCACCAGGCCCAAGCAACTATATCCCAGCCAGGGAGGGAGAGTTGAGCTCCCATCAGTTCCACTTCTGGGACCAAGTGCTGTCTGCAGAGTCCCAGCACACTCTGGAGCCGGGGCAGATAAACTCTGCCTGTCACCATACCAACAGCTCCTGCTGAGGGAATTTGCACAGCTACCCACCACCACTTCGAACTGAGCAAACTAACAACTACAGGGGTCCCTGAAGGACAGACTCAGAACCTGCCCAGAGAAGTGACAGGAAGCACACAAACCTGAGTGCCACAACTGACCAGGAGCCATCTAAGTGTGAACCACTGAAGCCATGGGCAAATGTCAGTGCAAAAAATTACATAATAATACAAAGAACAACATGGTAACTCCAGAAGAGAGTGGCGATCTTACAAATACAAGACCTGAACTGAGCAATGAAGAGGAAACAGAAGGAAGCAACACCAAAAATTCCTTTTTGATGATCATCGAAGCTCTCAAAGAAAATATGAAAAAAAGCCTTAAAGAAATAGAAGAAAGTACAAACAAAAAATTGGAAGAGATGAACAAATCTATGAAAGAAACATGCCAGGAAATAAAAGCTGAAATAAAAGCTGAAATAAAAGCTGAAATAAAAGCTGAAATAGAAGCAATAAAAAAGGCACAAATTGAGGCAAAGATAGAAATAGAAAACCTGAAGAAAAAAGGTGGAACCACAGATACAAGCATAACAAACAGAGTTCAAGAGATGGAAGATAGAATCTCTGAAGTGGAAGACTCAGTAGCTCAAATAGATATATCAGTCAAAGAAAATAGTAAAACTAAAAAAGCCATAATGCAAAATGTTCAGGAAATCTGGGATACCATGAAAAGACCTAATCTGAGAATAATAGGAATAGAAGAAGGAGAAGAATACCAGCTCAAAGACACAGATAATGTTTTCAATAAAATCATAGAAGAAAACTTCCCTAACCTGAAGAAGGAAATGCCTATAAAGATAAAAGAAGCTTACAGAACACCAAATAGATATGATCCCCAAAAAAAAAGTCAGTGCGCCACATTATAATCAAGCCACAAAACATACAGAACAAAGAAAAAATTTTAAGAGCTTCAAAAGAAAAGGGCCAACTCACATATAAAGGCAGACCCATCAGAATAACACCTGACTATTCAATGGAAACGATGAAAGCCAGAAGGGCTTGGTCAGAAGTTATACAGACGCTAAAACAGCATGACTGCCAAACTAGAATACTATACCCTGCAAAATTATCAATCACCATAGATGGAGTAAACAAGGTATTTCAGGACAAAGTCAGACTGAAAGAATATCTATCTACCAATCCTGCACTACATAGAGTATTAGAGGGAAAACTCCAACCTAAGGACCCCAGATACACCCACGAAATCACGAACAACCAATAAGTCCACAGAAGAATACCCTAGAGAAAGGAAATACAAACAAGTTGCCACCAAAAATGGCAGGAAATATGAATCAATGGTCACTAATTTCCCTTAATATCAATGGACTCAACTCTCCTATAAAATGTCACACACTAACAAGATGGATACAACAGAAGCCATCCTTCTGTTGCCTACAAGAAACACACCTCAAATGCAAAAACAGACACAGGCTTAGAATAAAGGGTTGGGAAAAGATTTTCCAGTCAAACGGTCCTAAGAAACAAGCAGGGTTGCAATCCTAATATCTAACAAAGTAGACTTTAAACTAAAAGCAATTAAAAGGGACCAAGATGGACACTACTTATACATCACAGGAAAAATTGGTCAAGAGGAGATTTCAATCTTAAATATTTATGCTCCTAATATAGGGGCACATCCTTATATAAAAGAAACACTGCTAAAGCTCGAATCCCACATCAATTCTTACACCCTAATAGTGGGAGACTTCAATACCCCACTTTCAATCCTGGATAGATCAACTAGACAGAGCCTCAACAGAGAAATAAGGAGTCTAAAAGAGGTTATGATGCAAATGGATTTCATAGATATCTACAGATCCTTCCACCCAAAGGCAAAGGAATATACATATTTCTCAGCTCCGCATGGAACTTTCTCCAAAATTGACCACATAATTAGTCATAAAACAAATATCAACAGATACAAAAAATGGAAATAATCCCTTGTAACATATCGGACCAACAGGGCCTAAAGTTAGAGTTCAACAACATCAAAACCCAAAGAAAGTCTACCAACTCATGGAAACTAAACATCACTCAGCTGAACCATCTCTGGGTGAAGGAAAAAATTAAGAAAAAAATCAAAGTCTTTCTAGAATTCAATGAAAATGAATCTACAATGTATTCAAACTTCTGGGACACAATGAAAGCAGTCTTAAGAGGAAAATTCATAGTGTTAGATGCCTACATGAAAAACCTAGAGAAATCCCACACTAGAGACCTAACAGCACAGCTGAAAGCCTCAGAACAATTAGAAGCAAACTCACATAGAAGGAGTAGATGGCAGGAAATAATCAAACTTAGAGCTGAAATCATTGCAATTGAAACAAAAAGAACAATACAAAGAATCAACGAATCTAAGAGTTGGTTCTTTGAGAAAGGTAACAAGACAGATAAGCCGTTAGCCAAACTAATCAAAAAACAGAGAGAGAGCGTTCAAATTAACAAAATCAGAAATGAAAAGGGGGACATAACAACAGACTCACAGGAAATACAGAGAATTATCAGATCATATTTTGAAAATCTGTATTCCACAAAAATGAAAAACCTAGAAGAAATGAACAGTTTTCTGGACAGGTACCATCTACCAAAATTAAATGAAGATCAGATTAATTACCTAAACAGGCCTATAACCCTTAAAGAAATTGAAGCTGTCATTAAAAACCTCCCCAAAAATAAAAGCCCTGGTCCAGATGGTTTCAGTGCCGAATTCTACCAGACATTCAAAGAAGAATTACTACCGTTACTCCTCAAACTATTTCACACAGTAGAAACTGAAGGAA